>MU223357.1:52344-63796 GCA_018584345.1 Thuja plicata | reverse complement strand
GTCGAGTAGAGTCAGTTAAAACTCAGAATTGCCTAGTACAATAGGACTTTGATGATTCAGAAGAATAAAAAATGCAACAAAATTGGTTAGGGTTGCAAGATGCCAATTTTGGGGTGTTACATTTTGCACCTCTTTGAATTGACATGCGAGTAGCGCGTTGATTCAAAGAATAGTCTGACGCTTGAAGCACAGAAGAATAGATTTTAAAATTGATAATGCAAAGATTTCAGAGCCATCTCCAGAACAGAGCTTGACTCTTCGAAGTCTAGGTTAGGTTTCCAAGATGCTGGTCAAGTAGAGTTTTTAAGGATCATCTCCAGAATGAAGCTTGATCCTCAGTGATCCAAGTTAGAATGCCCTGATACCTAAATAGATTTGATATCTTTAACAAGACTGTCCTCCGAACAAGGTTCAACCTTCATGAGTCAGGGTTAGAAAGCCCCGATACCTGTCCAACAAGATAATCAATAGAGATTTTAGGACTATCTTCAGAATGAAGCTTAGTCTCCCAATGTCTAGGTTAGATTGCCCAGACACTGGTTAGATTGATATCTTTCAAAAGACTATCCCCAGAACGAGGCTCAATCTTCAGGAGTCAGGGTTAGAATGCCCCGATACCTGTCCCAAAAGATAGTAAATAGAGATTTAGAATCATCTCTAGAATGGAGCTTGATTCAGGAGTCAGGGTTAGAATGCCCCAATTCCCAATAGATGAGTTTTTGAGAATCATCTCCAGAATGAAGCTTGATCCTCAAGAATTTGAGTTAGATTGCTCAGATACTTAAAAGATGACGAGATGTAGGGAACATAGATGCCCCTATTGATTGTGGAGTATCCATTTTTGACTATGAAGTATGAAAAACTGAACATGCCCCAAGTGATAAGATGCCCCTAGCAAATGAGGACTTTTGAAAATCAGATCAGATTGATTGGAATAGATTCAATGATGTAATCATCCTGCCCCCTCGAGAGCGAAATGGAAAGATGACACGTCATAATGATGATGGAGAGAGAAAAATTGCAGATAGATGTTGAATCAAAGATCAAGGAGAACTCAAAATAGATTATGGAAGAATTTGGAAGATTTAGAACCAATTCTGAGTGATTTCGAGGTCTAGTTGACCAAGTTTGACTAAGGTTGACTAGAGTTGAATTTTGAAAAAAAGTCAAAGATTTGAGAAAATGATGATATGATAAGATTCTGACAAGAAAGCGATGTCAGAAGGTCAACTGCATAAGCGTCCGATAGCGTCGGTCCCAAAAATTTTAAAATATGATTTTGAGCTATATAGAAGTGTCAGATTTCAATTTCAATCACGAAAATGGATTCAGAGCGGTCAAATTAGGTAATGGTGAAGTTTTCACACAAAATGGAGTACTTTGAAAAATTAGGTCAAAACCTATATAAGGATGAAAAGGTCATTTTCAAATCATTTCAACCTTTTGACTTTTGCAAATTGAGCTCTGAGCGAAAATGGTGGTCCCCTACAACATGCATCGATTCGAGTGATCTAGGAGGCATAGTCGCCCCGCAGTGTACGGACCTCCAGTAAGTAGTCGATAAACCTCTTTGCATTTCAAATTTTGTTAATTTCTATCAATTTTTGCATGTTTTTCTGCATTTTTAGGAAATGGTCCGCAGGTTATCACGCGAAGAAGTAGTTTCTTCGCGCGGCCTGTAGGGAAATCTTGCGCGATAAAACAACTTTTCATGCCATTCGGTGGGAAAGATTGTGCGGGAGAGTACCCATGTTCGTGCGACAAACCCTTCCAGAGGATGTTTTCTCACGCGACAAGTCAAAATTTTTTCTACAAAGGTCAAGTATCGCGCGACCCAAAAAACTTCTTCGCGCGAAAGAGTACTTTGTCATGCGAAAAGCTACTTCTTCGCATGGGAAAAAGTGAACAATTAGAACATGAAATTAGTATGTGTTGTGACCAATAGCATTTGCATCGGCATTGTTACTGTCGGTAGGATGTCTTTAATGCTTTATTATCTCGTTAGGCTTTGATTATCTCAGATTACTGATCGTGCACTGTTGTTTTCATGTCTTGTAGGTGGAATTTCCAGACATTGCCTTTTGATCACACCACCTGGCTATCAGTAGATTAGTATCATAGCTTGATGATGTAGAGACATTACATCTGGGTACTTTGGGCTTGACCACTCTATGTGATGTACCCAAGATTCGGGTAAATCATGGATTACTAGGAGCACTTGTTGAGCATTTCCATTCGGAGATGAACACGTTCTATCTGCCACAGGGGGAGATGACTGTGACCCCTAAGGACATCTACCAGATTCTGAGGATACCATTCCACGGTGCCAGGGTAGAGTACAAGACGTAGCCTAGATTAGGGACACTAGCCTTGAGAGAGATTCTATAGGATGATCTGGTTATGGGGAGAGCTATCCCATGGGAGGATTTGATCAGTGAGTATGGACCCACACATAGGTTACCAGTGGTTTTAGCATGCTTCCTAGGTTGTTACCTGATGCCTGATCATGGACAGTATGGTCTGGAGTGTGGTTGGGGAAGGATGCTTCAACAGATGTTAGCACAGCCCCGACATTATGGATGGGGTCAGTGCATGCTAGCCCACATGTATCACGAGATGAATGAGATCACCTATCGAGAGGCGAAGAGTATGGTAGCTGGGGTGTTTGTACTATAGGTATGGGCCTGGGAGCATCTTACCATGCAGGCTGATATGCGAGGATATGAGGTAGCCCCTAGAGCCTTACACCTGCAGATACAGGGGCATGATTACCCAGCCAGTGCTGGGTAAGGTAGATCAGTGGCGAGCCCATCTCGATGACTTAGCTATAGTAGTATGGAGGCCATGGAGACTCACCGAGGCCTGGGATGATGTTGTAGAGCAGCTCAATCACATGTTTTGTTCACGAGTGATGATAGGTCGCACTATCACAGTTATTGAGAGATTCTTGCAGAAGCAGGTATGGCGGCAGTTCGGCCGTCCTTAGGACATATCTCAGGAGTACACGATGTATGCGAGATTCACAAATGAGATTTGGAGGGGTTGGCTAATGAAGCTAGACTAGGGACACCACATGATTGATATACGAGCCTTGGCCCCAGTTCAGTGGGACTATCTAAGGGATGTAGCAGATGGCAACATGACCACAGAGTACAGGGAGCACTTTGTCACCCATCCATTCCCTAGGTTTACGGATCTGGTCGGGATGGCAGGCCAAGGGCATGTAGTACAACCACAGGTAGTATAGCCATAGGTGGTACAACCACAGATAAAGATTCCCCCACCACAACGGAGTACATAGCCAGGGGTACAATAGGGTCCCCAACTCTGGACAGTACAAGTAGACATCCCCGCTCGACATATGGGGATGGACGTTGGGGCCAGCAGCAATGGGAGTACGAGATAGTCCTGAAAACAAATGGTTGAGTAGACAAATAAGGAGCAGCAGGTACCCCCGCAAGATGAGGTGCAATAGGAGGATTTAATGCAGGAGGACCAGCCTGCACAGGATCTAGCACAAGATCCATTGTGACAGTCTCAGGAGAGAGCTCGACAACTCTCGAGACAGGTCAGGGATTTGACCATACAGGTGGCCGTGCGAGATGCATGAATTTTGGACAGAGATCGGGAGATACAGGATCTCCGAGAGAAGTTACGGGCATCACAAGAGGAGGTGTGACATTAGATTGCTCGAGCGGTGTATTACTATGCATCGTATATATGGGTGGTGCCTGATGAGGCATCCCAGGTTGCGAGATTCTCAACCTATGCCAGAGGGTCAGAGGGTGCATAGGTACCACCTCCACTAGATAGGGCTCCACCTCCACCTCCTCCAGGTGATGAGGGAGAGGGCTAGAGTTAGTTTTTGATAGATAGATAGATGAGATCATAGGATGTATCTGATGCATTGGAATCCATGTATTTATATCACCATTTTGAGATAGATCGTGCTCAAGTAGCACCATTTTGTATTTGTATCGACACATTATATATATATATATATATGAGCTCATCTTTTGGTATCATCACATGTGTCATATTGTCTTTTATGAGATGTTTCCTATATGCTTAGATGTTTAGATGATAATGTATGCAAATGTATGAACATGTTTGGAATATATGTAAATGTATGAAATGCACATGTTATGTATGTATGTATGTAGATGATTCATATAAATGCAATGTGTAAATGAAAATGCAAATGTAATGTATAGATGATAATGAGTTATGAATATGCAATGTGTATGGTACTAACATCTCATGTAGGACGACGAATGCTAACCAAAAGAACATGTGAAGAATCGAGAGCGAGGACTGAACACTTGTGCAATCATGATGAAACCAGGACAGTGAAGAAGAACTCCCCAATGTATGAACTCAGGAGAATGCAATGAAGAGAACACCGAATCACTGCCACAATGCAAGTCTATAATGAAAATGCAATCCTATGCTAGATGCAATATGAAAGTGAAATTCTAGGACATGGTTGTGAGACCCATCGTATAACCATCATCATTGAGCATTTTTTGGAACATCAAAGTCGATACAACCCTTACTGGTGCCACAATGCAACCATAAGGATATGAATATGACTTTCATCAGAGAAAATGTAGGAAACAAACGTAAGCACCAGGGCACAAAAGCCAAGATGACCTGAACATTGTTTCCAGTTAATGTTGCAAGAGTACACCAGTATCGAGGCATTCAAGACCAAGATAACCATGAGTGCGATCATGCGTAAACAAACAAATCAATAACAGACAAAGCAATAACAAACAGATTAATAACAGGCAAGGAGATAGTACCGACCTCACCATGGCGTGCAAATAAACAAGATCGAGGGATGTGAGGTTGTTCCACCTTAGTGCGGGAGCTCTTATCACATACATCCTGTTTATTTGACATTGCCAGATCATCGAGACTACGCCAACAAGCAGTAGACAAAGAAAATATCAATGAAATCCATGAGAATAGACAACATACAAAGAAAGATTCAAGCATAGCTTAGCTAGTTTCAAAGTTTTTGAATATGTTCATGTTTAGAGGTGTTGAAAAACACCGTTGTGCTTGTGAGTGCATCGTGTTTGATTGTTATTGATAGATGTTTACGTTTGAGATATCTGATGTGTGTTAAAAAACATAGATGTGTCCAAAGATAGTGTTGAAAAACACTGTTTATGGTGGTGTTGAAAAATAACTATGTGATCAAATGGGGGGCCTATGCCCCCAAGTAATGATGACTGACTTGACGTATGTTTCGAGGACAAACAAGATTTGGTTGCCCCCAGGCATATGGAATTGAGTCAGTGTCAAGTCAGGAGGGTTCGCAAAGGAACCAGAGTGTCACGAAAGTGACCGAAAGATATGTACAAACTAAAGCATAGAATTGTCAAGACTGAGTATCGATAGATAGAGCGTTTGAGTATAACTCCAATTGTAATGGATGTGAGAAATCTCAATAGTACGATGACAGTAGGTAGACGTAGTAAGAACCGCTGGTGACTATCGTGAAGAGATGCTCAAGTGAAGAGATCATAGGACTAGCTAGACATCAGTAGACAGACGCAATGAGAACCACTAGTGACCGATGTTAGGGAGATTCTCAAGGAGAGAGAACTCAATATAAGCTAAGTGATAGTAGGCAGACGCAGTGAGAACCACTGGCGACTGTCATGAAGTAGATCCAAAAAGTAATAAGACAATGCCCCCAAGACCAGGAGGGTTGCCCCAAGAGTATGACCAGTTTTAATCCATGTGAGTTGATGTCTTGACGGGAACTGAAAGCAAATGTAAGTAGGAAAGTAGCAATGCAGGAAAGCACATGCGTAAAGCCAAGGGGTGCTGTGATAGATATAGCAATGTGGAACAAGAGGCGCCTGTTTACCAGGTTTTCACCTTCTTGGCATAAACTCTTTTTTTTTGCTACCATGACGCCTGTTTTCCAGGTTTCATCAATGGCATCCCTTTTTTTCTTTTTTTCTTTTTTTTTTTGTATTTTTCAATTTTTGTATTTTTTGTATTTTTGGAATATATAATTTTTTTTTGGAGATACATCAAAGCGCTTATCACTAGGTTTTCACTAAGATGATCATTTTTTCAGGACTTTTTCATATTTTTAGAATTTTTTCAGGACTTTACTATATACATGAGCACACTGAAGATGTCTCAACTGTAGAACCACTTCAGATAAGAGCGTTGATGGGCTCTTTGAGTTGTTCTCCTTCAGTAGTAGAAAGTTGATAGGTACCAGACCCAAACACTGCAGTGACAATATACAGACCAAGCCAGTTTGGTTCAAATTTTCCCTTCTAGATCTAATGTTGTTGATTTTTAGGGTTCTCCCTCAGAACGAGGTCACTCGCTTGGAAATCTCTTGGTCTAACCTTCTTGTTATAGCTCTTGGACATCCTTTTCTGGTATGCTCTAAGGTGATCGAACGCCACTTGTCGACGTTCATTATGTAATTCTAGCTCTTGTAGCCAAGATATTCTGTTATCTTCGTCAGTAATGAAGCCTTTCAGAGAGACTCACAGAGAAGGAATCTCAACCTCAATTGGTAACACAACATCTGCTCCATAAACCAAAGCATAGGGTGTAGCCCCTGTTGGTGTTCTTATGCTTGTCCTGTATGCCCAGAGAGATGGATTGATCCGAAGATGCCAATCTCGTCCGGATTTGTGCACTGTGCGATGCAGGATTTTAAGGATTGTCTTGTTGGATGCTTCCGCCTGTCCATTACCCTGAGGATAATAGATGGAAGACCAATGTTGAGTAATTTTAAACTTAGAGCATAGCTCTATCAAATCCTTGTTTTTAAATTGTCCCCCATTATCAGTGATTATTGCTGAGGGCACACCATGCCTGCAGATGATGTAGTTGAGAATGAACATAGCTACTGATTTGCCATTGGCAACAGTGAGAGGGACTGCCTCCACCCACTTGGTAAAATAGTCTATAGCTGTGATTATGAACTTATGTCCATTTGAGGACAAGGGATAAATCTGACTCACCAAGTCAAAGGCCCATTGTTGGAATGGCCAGAAAGTAATGAAGGGAATAAGCTCCTTGGCTGGATCATGAATCAGATTACCATGTAGTTGACATTGTTTGCAAGACTTAGCAAACTGTGTAGCTTCCTTTTCCATATCCGACCAATAGTAACCAGCTCTAATAAGTTTACGGGCCAATGTCAGGCCATTAGAGTGAGACCCATAGATGCCTTCATGCACCTCTACTAATGCATGTTTGGACTCATTGGGTTCTAAACACCTAAGGAGGGTACCGTCTAGACCACGTCTATACAAGTCGTTAGCTATGATGACAAACCGTGAAGCACTGCGGATTAAGTGACGTTTCTCATTCCTGGTGTAAGTGTCTGGAACAATCTGGTCACAAAGGTAGGAAAAGATATGATGGTAGTGAGATGAGTCATGTCCAATGGCAGAACAGATCATCCGGGAATCAGGGGAATCATAGGCTGGGTAGCGTAACATCTCCACTAGGAATTCATGTTGAAAATCATTTTCTGGCATCTATAGCATGGAGGCAAGAGTAGCCATGACATCTGCTGCTTTATTATCTGCCCTTGGAACTTGTTGAAATGTGATGTGAGTAAAATACTTTTTGAGGTCATCAACCAACTGTTTATAAGGCACCAACTTGTCGTCCTTTGTCTGATAGATATCATTTACTTGATTGATGACTAACTGTAAATATCCAAGGACATTGAGTTCATCTACTCGCCACTCAAAGGCGATCTTCATACCATTGATTAGGGCTTTGTACTTAGAAATATTGTTTGTACAAGGAAACAACATCTTGTATGCTTTTGGTAAAGAGTACCTTTGAGGTGTAATGAATAGTATCCCAGCACCTGACCCCTATTGGGTAAATGAACCATCAAAAAACATAGTCCATGATCGATGTGTGAGAAGTAATATGGACTCATCTGGAAATTCAATATGTAATGGTTGATGATCTACTAGAGGTGCTTCTACCAATTGATCTGCTATTGTCTGTCCCTTAATGACTTTCCTTTCTACATATTCAATATCAAATTCACTGAGAAGCATGACCCATTTAGGTAGTCTACCTGTGAGGGTAGCTTTACTGAGCAAATATTTTAGAGGGTCAATTTTAGCAATTAGACGTGTAGTATGACCCAACATATAGTGCCACAGTTTTTGTGAAGAAAATACCACTGTAAGGCAAGCCTTCTCTATAGCAGAATATTTCATTTCATATGAGACCAGAGTTCTAGTAATGTAATAGATAGCCCTTTTTTTATTGTGCTGATCTTCTTGAGCTAATAGGATACCTAATGATGTATCTATAGAAGAGATGTAAAGTATACATGGCTTCCCATGAATAAGAGGCATCAAGATTGGCGGGTTCACAAGATACTATTTGATTTGTGTGAACCCTTCATCACATTCTTTGTTCCATTGATAAGCCACACCCTTGTGTAAAGTCTTGGTAAATGGTTGTGACTTGTCCGCCAGTTGTGAGATAAAATGCTGGATAGACTGTAGTTGGCCTTGAAGTCCTCTCATTTGTCTAATATTTTTTGGTGGAAACATTTCCATGATAGCTTGTACTTTTGCAGGATCCACTTCAATGCCTTTGGCAGAGATGATATAGCCAAGCAATTTTCCAAATGTTACGCCAAATGCGCATTTCTTAGGATTAAGCCTCAAACTGAACTATTCCATACGATCTAGTATAGGACCTAGATCTGCAAGATGCTTCTTTCGGTACATGCTCTTAGCTAGAGTGTCATCCACATAATATTCCATTGTTTCATGCATCATGTCATGAAATGTAGTAGTAACAACTCTCTGATATGTAGCACCAGCATTTTTGAGTCCAAAGGGCATGACATTCCAACAAAAGGTACCCTAGGCACATGTGAAAGCAGTTTTCTCTTGGTCCTCTGGCGTAATTTTTATTTGGTTGTAGCCAGAGAAACCATCCATTAGTGAGTACATTTCATACCCTGTTGTCATATCTACAATCATATCAATATTAGGCAATGGAAAATCATCCTTAGGACATGCCAAATTCAAGTCTCTGAAGTCTGTGTAGACTCGTATAGATTTATCATGTTTTGATACTGGAACAATATTAGAAATCCATTCTGCATAATCAATTACTCTGATAAACACTGCCTTAAGAAGTTTCTCTAATTCAACTTTGACAAGTATAGCTAAATGTGGATGCATTTTGCGAAGCTTCTACTTGACAGGCTTGACACCTGGTGCAATGAAGAAATGGTGCATGATTAGATTAGGGTCTAATCCTGACATGTCTGAATATTTCCATGCAAAGTTTATCTTTTTGCTTCTGAAGAATGTAGTGAATTCCTCTCTTTCTGCCTCTGATAGTGATTGTGCCAAGCGAATGATCTGAGGTTCTGCCTTTGTAACCAAGTTGATAGGTTGAGTCGGTTCAATAAGCATAGATGATCGTTCCTGAAAATGACTTGGAAGCACATCAATTATCTCATCCTTAGGCGCCTCGGAGAGGTTTTCACCCTTGGATATGTCTTTTATTTTGACTTTTTTAGGCTCTGATACTGCCACAATGTGGTTTTCACCATCAGAGTGCCTATTTTTTCTTCTTTTGATTTTGTGACTAAGATACTTGATGTCAGCCTCGGTCATGCTGACACTTTCTTCGCTAGTGGAGGACATTACAGGTTTGAAGGCGTATAGGTAACAGGCAAGAGCGTAATCATTCAAAAATATAAGGACTTCATTAGATTGGGAGGTAGAGTTCCAGTCTATAAGCTTAGGATGGTGAAGTGAAAGAGAAGTGATGGGTTCAAGTGCGTTCACAGTATAATCATCAAAAGCATGGACAAGAAAGTCAAGACCTAAAGCGATCTCATCCAGAGGTATAGTCAAATTCCTTTGATTCCTAGCGACCGTAGTACATGACATGTTAACATGTCAGACTCGTTTAACCTAACACTAGACCCTTCACCTACTTCGAGAAGGTTTTCATATGTGTTAGTTGTATCTATATCTCTGTCAAAGGTGGCATATGACAAGCTGTCGAACTCATATTCATGAGAGTCTGTTTCATCATTAGGTGTCATGTCAAGAATGTGAGTGAAATCAACCCTTTGTCCCCAGTTGGGATGAGTTCTACCTAGAACCTATGTTATGGTCAGATGAGCACCTTTTGACCTAGGTACCGCATTAGTATTTGTAGCATTAGCTGTCTCTTGTATAGTGAGAAGTGACTAGGATTCCTATTCAAACTATTCTTGAAAGTGTGGTGGTATGTATAAATCACCTTGATGACCAGGATTTAGAGCATATATTTCTTTCCACTCCTCATAAGTTAGTGGAGTGACAGAAGTGGTGTCATCAGAATCGCTGTCAGTTTCTACCGTACTGACACGTGGGATAAAGTCATCTGGCTCAGCAAAGAATGCCGCCAAGTCTGGAGGAATAGGATAAGGAAAACTATCCTCATCAGAACTATCTTCAAATTCTGCAGTTTTAGATGTTTCTTCAGGTGTTGGTTGTTTATCTTCTTGAGGTACAAACTTATTTATCCCCAGTTGAAATGTGAGTTTCTGGAAGCCTATACCATTATAGTCGCGTGTTCTGCGACCAATAGATTCAAGTGGTGCAATCAATCCCTTATGATTCGCACCTATGGGACCATTTACTTTGTAGCCAAAACGTTACATAATGGATAGACCTTTACCATACTGCTCAGGTTTTATGTCATAAGATGCAGTAGTTTACTCAAAATTATCTTCTCCTTTATAGATCCAAGCTTTGATAGCTCTGTTTTCAGCTTCTTCTTCTAATGGTACTGTGGCTTGTACAAAGGTACCACCATACTTTGTTGGAGGAGGAACCATAGAAGGTTTAGTGCTCTCAGAGGGTCTCCCAAAAGAACATGGAGACAAAGGCAAAGATGTAATAGATAGCACAGGTTCAATCTGATATCCTCCCATATCAGTTTCTTTGAGTGTCAAACTCTTTCCCATTTCTTTTAATTTAGTCTCAAGGAGTTCAATAGATTCTCTATTGGTAGGCACAAAGATGTCAGCAGATTTGGTGAGGGCATTGTAATCATAGCGTGTTTTAGTGGGTATAGTCACTTCAGATCCTTGGAATGGGAACTTAATGCACTGATGGTATGTGGAAGGGACAACCTGCATTTCATGGATCCATATCCTTCCTAACAGAATATTGTATGTCAAAGGGATGTCAAGTACTTGACAGATAACATCTCGTTCAACAGGACCAACTCTGATTGGCAACACAACTAGCCCCTTGGATTTACGTTCTTCCTCATCATAGGCCTTAATAGTAATCTTTTTGCGAGCACCAATGCAATCTTTTCCATAGCCTAACTCAATAAGGAAACTAGTAGAGCAAATATTGAGGCCAGCACCGTTATCTATGAGAACACGACAAACACGCTTTGG
>MU223357.1:34763-52294 GCA_018584345.1 Thuja plicata | reverse complement strand
GACAAGTAATGTGAGGAGGTCAAGTGACCTACCATGGATTGAAACCGGTCGAGATCAAGATCTTTTGGGACATTTTCCTCAGTGAGGGCTTTGTCCAGGATTTCCCTATGAGCAGGGGAGATTTTTAGGAGCTCAAAAATAGTTATCTGAGCATTAATATGTTGCAATTGATCTAGAATGTTGTAATTGGCAGTATTAGATGAGGAACCCACTTTTGGAATCTTATTGGTAGAGTCAACCTTAGCTTTGTCTAAAGGTTGAGTTGATGTAGACATAGAAGGCTCAGGGCCTTTGAGGATGATCTTAGCATGAGATCAAGTAACAACGTTAGCACTGACTTGAGACTATTTTTGTTCAGAAGACTGAGGCGTAGACCCTCACAGGATGAAATGTGTTTTTGACTTGGGAGTATCTTCCCTTCCCTTGAGAATAATGACATTACAATATTCAGTATCAACAGGTTCAACCATATTAATGACATTGTCATTATTGGTGTATGTATAGTTGACCTTAGCATCAGTATTTTTGTCTTTAGATGATTCACCTTTTCCATGAGGATGAAATGGATCTTTGAAAGCTTGGTGATCAAAATTTTTGTTGTGACCTCCCACAACAATAACCTCACTATCGATGAGATCCTAGATTTTATGCCGCAATTTAAGATAAGTAGCTGTTTTATGACCTTTGTTTTGGTGGAAATCACAATAAGCGGATTCATTCCACCAAGAGGGTCTTTGTTGCGGATCATAAGGTCGTGAATTATCCAGTGGAGTGAGTAAATGGTTGTCCATGAGAGTCTTGTAAACCACCTCAAGAGGTTCTCCTAAAGGAGTGAACTCACGCTTGGGCCTAAGAGCCCAAGGTTTAGGTCCAGAAAATTGTGAAGTACTCGGTTTGGAATCTGCCGCAGCCTATTCAATGGCTTTGGCCGCTTGCATCGTGGTAGTGAGATTAAAGGAAGCCTTGGAAGGCTTAGGAGTCACATTGCCTACAACACCATCATTCACAACATTTTGGTTCTTGTTGGGAAATTTGGGTTTATCTTTGCTTGAGGAGGAAGACCCTTGTTTATTTTCCTTGTGTAAGGTCAATTCTTCTTTCTTGATCATAAATGTCTCGATTCTTACAGCTTGTTTAATCATGTCATCAAAGGTTAGAGGACCTTGGAGCTATACTTGATACCCAAAATTGGGGAGAAGATTATCGAGAAAGATGTCCAACTTTTCAGATTCGGGTATCTTGTGAGAATATCGTGTATAAAGTTGTCTCCATCTTTGGAGAAATGCCAAGAAGGATTCCCCATGATTTTGTTTTAAGTTGCAAAGATCTCGGATATGAACCAGATGTTGGATGTTGTGAGAATAGTGTCGTAGAAATAAATTGGCAATTTCGTGAAAAGTTTTGATGCCAGTTGGTAGTCTAGAGAACCATTCCATAGCTGACCCTCCCAAACAACGTGGGAAAAGATGCATGAGATAGGTTGTATCATGTATGAACTTCATGGAGAGAGCACCAAACTCTCTCAAATGGTCTTGAGGGTCAGATGTACCCACGTATTTATCGTATTTAGGAAGTTCAAATCCTTTGGGAAAAGGAGGCATGTAAAGGTCTTTGTCAAATGGGAAAGGATAGATGCTTTCCAGTGTGAATTGTGTAACATGTTTGTCTTTCTCTTTCAAGAGTTGAGAGAGTCGCTCTTGCATAGTTTGCATTTCTTTTCGCAAGCGGGAATTTTTAGTTTCTTCCTCTTTCTCAAAAAGTGTTTCTACATCATAATTGGAGGTAACTTAGCCCCTTGATTGGCTAGTTCAAGAATGTATTTCTCTTTCTCCTCAGCTAGGAGAACTCCCATCATCCTACAAAAATCTTTATTAGCATGAGCTTGTGCAATCTCTTCTTGAGTTATTTCCACTTCCACATCGTTAGGGGGGTCTTGAGAATGGGACTTACCCCAAGTTTTAAAGATGCTAGCCTCACCTGATTGGTTATGATATGTCATCCTGCTAGAATGCAAGGGTTCAAGGTGTAAAGACTCTGTGTGAAAAGATTGAGTGTTCTCAGAATTTGGATCTTCTTGGAACAAAGGATTTCAAACTTGACTAAAATCCACTGGAAATGACCTCTTATTGTAAGGTCAACATACCAGAGAAGGAGATCGAGATGATTCCTCACTAGATGTAGTCGACAATGGTGTGGAAAGCATAGATTCGTCTTGATTGATTGAAGGAAATGTTTTTCCACTTCGAGTTGTGACAATCATAGACAAAGTTTGAACAAGGGATGTGAACTAGGACCAAACTTGAAACTGTCTCAAAGTAAATTGCACAGAACGTGCCAAAAGGTGAAGTATCCTTGGTGCAAATCATCGGAGATGAGGCTAAAACAGCCAAGAGATGACTATTGCGACACAAGGCATGGCGACACAGATGAAAGAGATCAAAAAGATATGAGACGAGACCAGTTTAAGAAAGAATCACATAATTCTCAACCCAAGAAACCAAGTTTCAGACTGTGTGAAGATGGAGAGCAGAAAAACAGACCCATATTAGAGACCAGATTTGACAAAAGTACATTTGACTGACAGGAATTAGCTTGCTATTTTGGAAAAAAGACTCCAAACTCACGCGAAGAAATGCACTTTCGCACGAAGATTCTCACCGACGCGCACGACACTTTGCAGTATCGTGCGAAGGATGACACCAGACTGGCAGAAGAAAAAGTGACAAAATAGCAGCACTGTTGTCAAATGTCGCGCGATAGTTTATAGCGTATCACGCGAAGATTCTTAGTAAATGACTTGAAGATTGGGAAATGTCACGCGAAACTATGCAAATTTTGAAAAAAGAACATTTACAGAACCAGACAGTTGAGACTAGATTGCATTTCCCAAGATAAAATCATGCTATTTTCTAATAGATAGTTTGAGTTACAGATTATTTTGGACATGTTCAAGATTGATAGTTTGTGTGTTTTGATGATAGTTTCGATTGTTCAAATGATACACCCACGCAAAACACTTTAAACAGAATGTTTGTAGTACCAGAACAGGAACATCATAATCCTAGGATAGCCAGGACAATATCTGTTGATTCCCCACTTGAACCGAAGTTCAGCTACGCCTACTCTTAGCGAAAAAATTAGAAGCTTGGAGGCATGGGCTCCTCCTTACATGTGCACTCACTTCTCAGGCACACCAAGCTTCAAACCCCAAAGGAATTGCTTCCCAAAGGGCTGTTGTCTCTACGAAAGGCCGTAAGAGTGTGGGGCGTCTTAGTCGGTCTCTGACCTTTCGCGCCAACAGATAGAGGGTTTTTGGAAACTAGAACAACAGTTTTTAGTAAGGACATCCGTTCATGTGGTTGTGATCAAGTCATTTTCCCAGTTAAGGGGGCTCTTCCAATCCTTTCAAAGCAAGGCTTTCACCTTAACGATGTCGGTACTTTAACGCACCATGAGGGTACTAGAGGAGATTTTGGTTGCCACAACGAATTCACACTTGTCTATCATGACATTAATCACAATAGCATTTTTTGTATACCAATTTGGAAGGGCTTGGCCTTAGCCTGTTACCGGTTGGGCATCCACTCTCACCGGCTCTACTAAAGCTCTCAGGAGGTAGCCACTCTAGAAGAATCACATGAATTTCTCTTACACCCAAGATCCATAAAGGCGAGGGGAGAGGATACATTCATGTAGTTCTTAGGATTACAATCTTAAAAACACTTTAATCACGCAAGACAATGATTCATTTTAAGCACCAACCGAAGTGTGTTTTAACTACTAAAAATAGACATAAGAATTTGTGAAAACACGCAAGGTCTTCGACAAATGTCCTGCAATAAACCCATTAGTAGTTTGTAATGCCTTTCTTCATATCAGCGTCCTGCGATAAACACGTTAGAAGTTTATGATGGCTTTTCTTTATCTCAGTGTCCTGCAAACCACTGTTAAGCTATTTCAAAAGATAAAATTAGAGAAACATAGATGTCAGAAAATATTAGATGGTTAGAAAGCCGAGACAAAAAAATATCAAATGAAAGCTCTGGTGTGTAATTTCGCACAATGATTTATACTCGACCGCGCAAAGAAGTACAGAGAGCCACGCAAAGAACTAGAAAGTTCGCGCAAGACGCTCAGAAAGTTCACACGAGATTAAAACAGAGTAGTGCAGAAGTACAGATAGAATGCAAAAAAGGAAAAAATGAAATGAAATGAGGCCAGAACATAAATGTACCTGCCCCACAGTGGGCGCCAGAAATGTATGTGGTAAATTTGGCCTCGGTAACTCACCATACACTTCAACATAGTCCTTCTTCACCAGATACACACAAGACTGAATATGAGATTATTCATCCTTCCTGTCTGCGTGATTTGACCTGTTGCCTTCTATCCAGATGGGGTTCTCAAAATAGCTCTCATAACGAGAGTCTCACAACCATAGACCAATCTAAGAATGAAGGATTTATCTCCATGAATGCAATGCAATGCAAAGTTATTCTAAGAATTGAAAGATGTAAGATTAATCTAAGATATGATTTCAATTCAATTATTCTAGAAATTGAAAGTAATCTATTGCAAATGAAATTATGCTATATGAGATTATCAACTAAAAATGTGACAATAATTCAGTATTCTAACAATTCATGAAAGTAAGTGGGGGTTTGAATGAGAGAATGAGAGTTCTTTTATAGACTCGGAAGTTGTTCAGAATGGAAAGTTTCCTCTTTTGAAATAAAACAGATAGAAAAGCCAGTTTAAGATAGAAAGCTTTTCTTTAAAAGAATACAATAAATTGTTTTCTCTTTGCTTTAACTGTTTTCTTTCTTTGATTTTAATTGTTTTATTTGTTTTATCTGTTTTCTTTCTCTTTAAAGAATAATTAAAGAAAAGTTTCCAATTCTGAACTACAGAGAAGATTTTGTTGGCAATATTTAATTAATTAAATAAATATGACCTCATAATTGCTTTTTTTCAATTATCTGAATAATTAAATTCAATTATTGAAAATGAGGATATTTATTTAATAATTAATTATTATTTAATTCCTTTTTATGTGTCTTAGCTAAAGAGGGTGAATTTAATTTAATTAAAGTGCTAGGACTTTATTAATTAAATTAATTCGATCATAGGGTTTGTTTAGCTAATAGGAATTAAATATAATGTATGATTAATACAGATTTAGGATTTTTTGCATTTGACACTCAGGTTGAGTAGAGTCAGTCAAAAATCAGAATTGCCTAGTACAATAGGACTTTGATGATTCAGAAGAATGACAAATGCAACAAAATTGGTTAGGGTTGCAAGATGCCAATTTTGGGGTGTTACAATCTCTACTTGTCAAACACGAGTAAAAGGTCCTAGGATAGAATTATGATTGGGATTCCTTATTGGGAAGTCATAGGAAGACATTTATGTCATGTTTCAAGCCTTTGAAAGGATTTGGATGGAAGCAAATACAAAAAATATCTAAGAATCCAAGATAACTCCTGAAAGAAGGGTTTTGGGAAAATACACGAACTAGTCTTGTTGTCCTAAGCATCCTATCCTTATGATTGTTGATAGTGATTAGAGTTGCCTTTGTGTTACCCATGCCTTTGCATCAAGTATCCAAGGGTCATTGTTCCATTGATTCAAAACTTACAAAAAAGGGATTGGTTGATGTTCAAGTTAAATTGAATAAGAGATTAATTGCGTCATATGTTGAGTGGAGATAAAAATTATATATTATAAATTATAAATTATTTATTTTATTTAGATAATGGAGTTGTTGGAAAGTATAGTCAAGAATTCAATTAATTATAAGTTGCAATTGTCACAACATGGCTTTTGGATTCATAGTATGAATGTTCTCATTGTGTCTAAATTTATTCAAATGATTTGATAGTTGCAATTGTATTTGAAGTAGAGATTAGAGGTCATGAGAGTGAAACTCAAATACAAAAAAACATTTGATTTCAATGAACTAAATGCAAAATTCAAATTGAATTAAGCATTCAACTCTATTAAAATGAAAAGACAAATTGCATAAACAAAACAAATTAAAATGGAAATGCTTGATATGTCTTGACAAATGGATGTGTTATGTAAATGGGAATTTTATTAGTCACTTGGAGAACAACTACCTACTGAAAATTGAAACATAGATATGTGATTAGACAAATAAATGGCTATGATTTGATCTTGGATCATGAGTTTACCTCTATTAATTGTTAAATGAATGTGAAGAAATGAAAGCTATAATTATCTAGTTAATTCAATTAGGTGATAATTATTTGTTTATTAAAATTGAATAATCATTTTGATCAATTAGTTAGTCATGTTGATTGGTGAGTTCACTAATTTAATTTATTTAGTTATGGTTTAAATCAATCCGTTAATTAATTTGATTGATTCGTTAATTAATTTGATTAATGACTTGATTTATCATTTATATATCAAATTATTTGTGGATAATGATTTTATTTAGATGTATGTTAAGATTTAAATATATGCAAAAAAAATTGATTTATTCAAAATAATTTAATGATTATTAGATCAATTTTATTAGACAACGTGAATTAATTAATGTGATATGAATCATTTCAGTGAGTAAATGTTGTTAGGTTTCATGATGACATGATTACATGGAGACGAGTATATGTTATATTGTAAAAATTATAAATTAGTTAACATATATTAGGTAAATAATATTTTCTACCTTTACATTTAGATTGCACTAGTTTACTATTGTTTAGCAAAATAACTCTACTATCCTAGAAGTGGTTTTGAAAGAAAGAGTTTGATTTCACAAGAATAAGTTATAGAGCTAAGAAGAGGACAAAATGAGGAGCACAAAGACAAATTGAGGAAGCCACTTCCTAGGATGTCAATGAATTGAACAAGCGTCTATGATTCATGCTATCATTCATACAACTTTCAAGCAATAAAATTTTGAGAGTCACTCTTTTGTTTTGGATTTAATCCAACTCGCAAATGCAAAGATCTACTGAGAAAAATGTTGGGGATGTTTCTAAGAGTTTGTCTCAAGCATACACTTGATTTGGTGTTTCTACTTCCATATTAACTAGTGAAAAGATGGATAAAAAGAAGATATGTGATCTTAACTTGAGTGTATCTAGAAATAAAAATATTGAGTCAAATTTAAAATTAATAGGATGCAATAATTCCAAGATGCTCATGGTGTAATAAAAGAAAGTTGTAACAACAATAAGAAGCAGTAACAATATCACCTATATAGGCTTGAGGAAGCTAAAGATAACAAGAAAGATAAGAGAATATTATTGTAAAGATCTTGAAAGATCTATAACAATTTCTAAAGTACAAGATAATGCAAAAGAGAGTCACAAGAGAGCTAAAATAAACATTTGTCGATTAAAAAATAAGAAAATAAGGGAAGAGAAAGCTATTGATGAGCTATTTGGAATTATTGTGAGTCATTTTCATTTATCTAGGAAGGTGACAAGTGAAAAATACTAAAAAGTAGCCACTAAATAAAAATTGTCATGGAACAGTAGGGTGATGCATCACGTATGCGTGATATATGCTAACATTTAGACAATTTGTGCTAATATGACTAGACATAAATTTAATTAAAAAAACAACAACAACAACAACATAGATATAGCATAGAGGTGAAATTAAAATTTGACCACACAAAATAAAGATTGAGCTCCATGGAAAGAAACAAGGCCAATGAAAGAGTTGAAATGAGCCTACAAAAATGCTAAAGGAATGTGCACCAAAGTGGACACAAAACATAAAGTAAAATAACAAGGGTATGCAATTTTTGACATTACATTTCACCCCCACTTTACTTGTGTGTACATGCATGTTATAGTAAGAAGAAAAATATTGAAAAAAAAAAATTATAAAAACCAAAAGAATACTTTAAAGGATGAAGAAATTTCTTTAAGCAAAGGAACCATTCCCCAAACTAATAACCTACAAAACACATGCATTAGATAACAAAAAACTTGCAAAAGACAACATAGAAAATAAAACATACACATCTATTAGGATAAGACAATATAATCATAGAAGTATATATATAAAACTTAAATACAACATCTTTAGAAGAGAAAAACACATAAATAAAGTCAAAATTTTGAGCCTTACTTAACCCAATAGTTCACAAAAATATTGATTCACTACTTTGTGAAAATCTTACCTGAATTGGCCTAAGGATAGAGAAATTGTACTCTTAAAAGAGAGATCGCTAGTTCAAATCCTATAGGGAGTAGGGTATGTACACCTTGTATTTGAAGCACAATTAGTTGCGTCCCCGTACTTGAAATATATCATAGACTATAGAATAGATTTTTATATTATTTAATTCACCGCTATAGATTTAGTAACCTTATATTCCATTTCAGGACATGAAAAGAATCACTAATAGACCACAAAATTAAAGTAAATAACACCTAATCGATCTAAAAAAGAAATGCAAACAAACCCCTTACCTTGTACGCCACTGGTTAACATCTCATTTTAAGCCACATTCTCATTTGATAGAAACTATGTTAGGGGAAGAGCACACTAGATTTCACAAATTAAAAGCCTACTAGACAAAACTATCTATGAGCCAATAGTTGTCCATTTTTTGAAAAAGAAAGTTAGTAATTAGATCAATTGTACAATTTTATTGGTACCAATAGTGGATAGTTATTGGGGCATTTGTGCAAATTATTTTGGTTGTCAAAGTAAATGTTAATAGGTCAACAAGGAATATGTTTTGGATGACACTTCAAAATGACTATTTTTTACCCTCACACGCAATGGATCCCATAGTATTTATCTTTACTATCAAGAAGCTATAGTCATATTTATAGGGGAAAGTCCACAGTAGTCGTTAGGGGGTCCAATAACCGTGACCTTTTTGTCATGTTGGCCCCCCAATTACTAATACTAAAGGAGCCCCAAAAATGATAACACATGTACCAATGTCGATCACACATGTACTAATAGCTGGTCATTTTTTCACCTTTTTTGGTTGGTAATTGGCCCATTAGTGCACCACTATTGGGACATTTTGTAACGACTACTAGGACATTTGGCCACAAGTACAATCATTTTTTAGTAAACGACTATTGGTGCAAGAACATAGGCGGTATCAGGCAACACTTTGAGAAGGCCATTTTTTTACCACTCAGTGCTCGATGGTCTCTATAGAGAGATCCGTGAATACCCAGAAGTCAAAACCTTAGCTTTAAGTAGTTAACTCACATACGGAGATACACCAAAAAAATCATCGAAATCCAACTTACGGTTGAGGAGTTCTAGGTGTGCGAAGTTAAGGGACTTTCCCTAAGTAATTAACTTACATACAAATACAATAGAAAAAAAAAGGTCAAAATTTCATATATCATTTAGAATCTACAAATGTTAAAGACAATTTTTTTTTGTGGATTTGTGTTTTATCTGAAGTGTCCAACTTTTTAGATCAAACTAAATGATCCATTACGAGAAAATGAAAGCATGACAAAAGAAAAATAGGAGAGAATAACAGATCCACGTATATAAATAGATGGAGTGCCAAATTAATCAGGACTACTGGTATACTATCCTTAGCACATGCGAAATAAAACTACTCTCTTAAAGCTTTTACGAAGATTTCAAATGCTGCAGATTGTTCTCTGCAACACATCGGCCTACTCCACTCAAAATGAAAAATATGATTACTAACTGCATTAATAATGTAAGGTATATGAATCCAGTATCCATTTATGCGATCACTTGCAATTAAATCTTTATTACAACAGGTGGACAGTAATTTTTTTTTTTGGCCCCTAGCTGTTTCCTTGCCACTCGATCCATTCAGTAACAATGCGCATTTCGAAACTTCAATTGTAATATGACAATGCCAATGCTATCGACAGCCAATCTCAATCTCACAGCTTTATGCAAAGATGGTTGGTTGAAGGAGGCGCTGCACATTCTGCTTAGTACACACAATCCGCCTGCACACTCTTCTGTATATCTTCAACTGTTACAGAGCTGCATTTCCAAGAAGGCGATTTCAGAAGGTAAACTTATCCACTCGCTCATCACTCACCGAGTATTCGCATTCGCGCCACGCTCATATTTTCAAAACAACCTTATTAACATGTATGTCAAGTGTGGCAGTTGGATTGATGGACGTAGAGTGTTTGATGAAATGACAGAACGAGAGGTTTCCTCATGGAATGCCATAATTGCAGCCTACAGAAGAAATGTGAATCCTCAGGAAGCATTGGCACTGTTTTACCAAATGCAACGAGCAGGGGTACAACCGGATCAGTTCACTTTTGCCACCATACTCCCAATCTGCGCCAAAACAAGAGGTTTGGAACAGGGTATGGGTGTTCATGAAAGCGTCGTGGAAAGAGGATTTTCATCCGATGTTGTAGTTACCAGTGCCCTAATAGACATGTACGTAAGATGTGGAAACCTACACAAGGCACATCAATTGTTTGATAAAATGACTGAAAGAGATGTAGTCACGTGGAATGCAATGATTACAGGATATGCGCAAAATGGATTTGTTGAAAAGGCCTTGGAAACTTATAAGCAAATGCAATTGGCAGGTGTAAAGCCAGTCTCCACAACCTTTGTCAGCGTCCTTTCAGCCTGTGCTAAAATGGGAGATTTACAACATGGCATTGACATACACCGAGGTATAATTGAAAGTGGGTTTATCTCAGATGTTGTAGTTGCAAGCGCCTTGGTGAACATTTACGCAAAATGTGGAAGCATAGACAAGGCACGTAAACTGTTTGACAAAATACCCCAGAAAAATGTGGTCTCGTGGACTGCAATGATCACAGGATATGCACAAATCAATGTTCTTGATGAGGCTTTAAGGCTTTTCAATGAAATGCCTCAAAGAAATGTAGTCTCATGGACTGCAATGATTGCAGGATATGCACAAAATGGGTTTGTCGAAAAGGCTTTGGAAACTTTCAATGAAATGCAATTGGCCGGTGTAAAGCCAATCTCCCCAACCTTTGCCAGCATCCTTCCAGTCTGTGGCAAAACTGGAGTTTTGGAAAAGGGTATGTACATCCATCAAAGCATAATAAAAAATGGATTTTTGTCAGATATTGTGGTTGCGAGTGCCCTAGTAGACATGTATGCAAAAGGTAAAAGCCTACATAAGGCACGCGATCTGTTTAACAAAATGCCTCATAAAAATGTCGTCTCTTGGACTGCAATGGTTGCAGCATATGCACAAAACGGTGTTCTTGACGAGGCTTTGATGCTTTTTAAAGAAATGCCTGAAAGAAATGTGGTCTCATGGAATGCAATGATTGCCGGATATGCCCAAAATGGGTTTGCTGATAAGGCTTTGGCATTTTTTAAGCAAATGCAATTGATAGGAATAAAGTTGGATTCTGCAACCTATGCCAGCATCCTCACAGCCTGTGCCAAAACGGGAGCTCTGGAACAAGGCACAGATATCCATGAGAGCATAATAAAAAATGGAATTTTGCCGAATGTTGTAGTTGCAAGCGCCCTCGTAGACATGTATGCAAAATGTGGAAGCATAAACAAGGCACGTGAACTATTTGACAACATGCCTCAAAGAAATGTAATCTCATGGAATGCTATAATTGCAGGATATGCACAAAATGGCTTTTGTAGAGACGCTCTAGAAGTCTTTGAACTTATGAAGCACTCTGGAACACACCCTGACCATGTAAGCTTCGTTTCCGTCTTACTAGCATGCAGCTATGTCGGTTTAGTGGATGAAGGCTGTAAATACTTCAGTGACATGAGCGGCTCTTATTGCATTATACCTACAATTGATCATTATGTATGCATGATTGACCTTCTTAGCCGTGCTGGCTATCTCAAGGAAACTCTAAACTTTATTATCAAAATGCCAATTAAACCTGTGGTGGTTGTGTGGGCATGTTTGCTTGGTGCCTGTAGACCACATATGAACACAAGGTTAGGAGCATTTGCAGCAACACTTCTTTTTGAGTTGGATCCTAACAATGCTGCGACTTATGTTCTACTGTCAAACATCTACGCAGACATGGGCATGTGGGATGAAGCTCAAAGATTAAGGAGATTCATGAAAGATAGAGGAATCAAAAAGACACCTGGATGTAGTTGGATTGAAGGCCATAAAAAAGTGCATGCATTTTTTGTAGGAGATAAATCACATCCACAGACACAGAATATCTATGCAAAATTGGAGAAATTGTCATGGGAGATGAAGGCAGCAGGGTATTTACCAGATTCCACACATGCACTGAATGATGTGGAAGTGGAGGAAAAAAAATTATTCCTCTGCCATCATAGTGAGAAGTTGGCAATTGCATTTGGATTGTTAAACACACCCCCTGGAACAACTATTAGAGTGGTTAAAAACCTTAGAGTATGTATTGACTGTCACACTGCAACCAAGTTTATTTCCAAGATTACTGAAAGACAAATTGTTGTTAGAGATATGAACCGGTTCCATCATTTCAAGCAAGGACAATGCTCTTGTGGGGATTATTGGTGATGCTAAATGAAGCAAATTGCTGACATGCATACACTGTAGAAGATACACCATGTCAAACCTGCACTGAAAAAGGAACTGACCAGGTTTTATTTCCAGTTTGTAAACCATGCATTTTTCTACGTCTCTGGAGATGTAGACAATGCTGTTGACTTCATAAAATCAGATGTATACTATGCAATATACATCTCTACATACTATGCAAGATACATCTCTACATATATAAAGTTAAACCGATAGGGTGTTTTTGAAAGCCCGGTTTTATGTTGAAGGGGTTTAGCATAGTTGGTTGAAGCAATGAGTTCTTGTTGTGGAGACCCTGGTTCAAATCCCAAGAGGGACATCTTTGTGGAATTCTAAGTTGCGACTCTTGGTCTTCCATTGGTTGTATTTGTCTCATTGTAAAAAGGTGGATTTATAAGTTGTGACTCTTAGTCTTCCATTTGTTGTTTCTAGTGTGGCTGCTCATAAGGAGCTCGTATTTGTCTTAGTTTTATGGGTGAATAAAAAAGTTTGTAATGCTCTAATGAGCATAAGATTTGTAAACGATATAACAATACCATGGGGGTGTCATGATATTGAACTGCTTCCAATAAACCTGCTTTTCTGGGCTTGAAATCCGGAGTAGGACATGGAGAATGAGGGAAGAAAAAGAAAACAGGAGAGTAACACTTCACAGAAAGGGAAAGATAGCAAATGTGAGAGAAGGGCTTACAATTTATCTACTGCTTGGAGATAAAGGAGATAGAAGTTGCAATGCATTTAGACCATCCTGTACGAAACAATTGACAGGAAATTTAAGCCTCTTTTGCCAACTCTTGTTATCATATATACCAGAATGCGAGTTTATTAGCCAATTGGCTATATTTAGTGCGAGGCATTAGCCGGGAAGTTGTCTCACACCGGTAAATATTTGTTCAGCTGTGGATAAACGATTTGGGGTACCTGGAAGACATGATATCACATCCATTTGACCATCCTTACATACGGTTTGATTTTTCTTAAATTTGCTCTTGATGCATTCTGTGCACCTGGCAAATATAAGGAAGATCACCGCCCAATATGTGTATCAAAATGTTCCTTTAACTGCCATAAACTTCCTCTTAATGCAGTCTGTGCAGCTGGTAAAATGTATTTACCAGCATTATACTGCAGATCATCACCAAGTTTGTCTACAAATAGAATGAATACTGTAAAGAAAAATACAAGAGTTGCAACAAACTATTCGAAGCAGACTTCTCAAAGGACATTCCAGTGACAGAAATTTGAAGAATCAATGATGCACTTTTTCTGTTGCACAATATTAGTTTAATTTGTTTTCTATTTGGTCAATGTGTATCAGACATTTGTAGTTGGAAGAATCCCTGTTGAACCCAGAAAGTCCATTATCCTATTCATTATGCATGCCCTCCATGCTTGGAGGCATTGATTCTCTTTTCCTAGAATACAGGCCTAGGAAATGTTGGAAATAAGTCACATCTGGACCGACGGTGGGCTGGTTACATAGGGCCAGTAGCTCATTTTGTAGAGTACTTGCACAAAAAGTGGAAGGTTCCAGGTTTGAGTCCTAGCTAGTCCATGAAAGCTCAACATGGTATCAAAGCTAGGCTAGGCTGGGAGGCCCAAGCACCTGCAGTGTTGCTTAAGGGGGTGTTGGAAATAAGCCACTCTTGGGCCGATGATAGTCTAGTCATATAGGGCCAGTCGCTCAGTTGATAGAGCACTTTAGCAACAAATGGAAGATCCTAGGCTTGGATCCTAGCTGGTCCATGAAAAAACAATAGGAAATCCTCCAGCTTATGGGTCACGTGATCCCCTGAATTAGTTTCCATAGCTATGATAAGTAATAAGAGGCATTGGGGAGGAAGCCTGCAAATTACTGAAGCTGCTAAGTCGCAAGATAAAGACCGTGAGTTGAAGCAAGATCAAAAGAAAGATTATAGCTGGCCTGTAATCATACATGAACTTTTAATTACTTTTCTTAAAACCAAATTATATGAAGCAAAAAAAAAAAAAATTCTTTAATTTTGAATCGCTTTCGTATTATTTCAATGATATTTGTCAAAATTAGTTACACCGTTTTGCAAATTTTAAAGTTTTAAGGATTACCATTTGCCTCTTGCAGTGGTTTTCCTAAAATCTTAAGCTGATTGACAAACACTTAAAAGATTTCGCTACTTTCTTACATATTCTAGCCATTTTTCAACCTGTGTTGAATTGTAGGAAAATGTTTGGAATCTTTCCTTTTTTTAAGGGCATAGAATCTAGAAGGGAATCCACTTGGACAAACTCAGAAACAAACAACGTCAAACCCAAAGTTTTTAAACATTATCATCATTATAGAATATCTGCCCTTTATGTGTCAAAGAACAACATGCATCTCAACTAACTGTGATAATTATGACAAACTATTTAGTGGTCAATATTTATTATTTAAAAATGCGGCACACTAAATCATGAGCTAGTTTCCCATGAGCTGATGGAAGACAACAATCCCTTTCTGCATGCCTCTTCTAAATACAGCCCCAATATGATGGACTTATTGTGCTGATGTGATTTGTGACTTTCATTTTCTTAGCATTTACAACACCAATTTTACAAGGCTTATCAGCCTCGTTGCGTTTCAAGGTGCAAAAGCTAGTACTTGAATTCTCTCTCTGTTTTCAATTGCGCACTGATTATCTCCTGTGGTAGTTTATATCCAACTATTTGAATCATACACCATACCTTATACTGTTTGCAGAAAGAATCTCATGCATTAGATCAGTCATTGTAAGGTGTGCTTATTCCCATTACAAGTTGCTGCTTAACATCTCTGCAGAGAAATGTCTTGTCAGACATGAAGCGAATTCTGACAATACAAGGTATAGTTTACACTACCTTTACTGTTTTTCCCATTACATCCTGAATAACCCATGCTTAATTTCAATGCCAAAAACTCTTATTTATTGTATTCGGTTTCTGGAGCTACCTCGTGGTGTATGCTTTGTTGCAGATTGATCACTGCTTCTGCATCCCATATTGTGATCAAATTCGCATATTTATATCTTATTTGTTGAAGACAGAATCTCAACTTAAAATGTAGAACAGTCTCATCTGCATTTCAATTTTGTTATCTTTATTAGCTTGGCTACGCTTTCTTTTGTCCTCATTGTGTTTGCATGATAAGGATTGATGACAGACTACTTAAACCATTTCCACTTACACTCATTATATTTCTTTGAAGTAAGGCAGTATCTGCCATTCTGAGGGTGGGTCTACTTTTTGAACTTTGTAAAAACGTTTTCAATATATTGTGATTTGGGTTTTATTTCAAGGTGGATAGCTAGCAGACAGAAAAAAAATAAAAAATAAAGACACAAAAAAAATAAAAAATAAAAACAAAATTGTTCTGGACACTTCACTGCTATGTGGCACTTGTTTGATTGTACAAGCACAAAAATCTCTTTGATGATGGAATTTTTTCCCAAAAAGATTTCTCCATTTAATTCTAATGCTGTGTGTTTCATTTTTATTTGTTTTAATTTGCTACTACATGGTTCTCCTTGTTTGAAGTTTCAACTAAATGTACATTATCATTATAATCATCACCTATATCATACTCTTCATCCTCATCATCATACTCATGCCAATCATCGTAGTCAACATTCTCCTTCGAACCCAGAAGCAAATGCTGGTATCTACGGATAACCCGAGGATCGTAATACTCATACTCACTGGCTTCGTCAATAGGTAGAATTCCTCTTTCCCAATATTCGCTATTGCTCCTCTCCTTCCGACTGAGATAAGCCCGTCAGGGATGTTGTGGTTTTTTGCAAATATTTATATCGTTTTATAGCTTATGTTTCAAAAATTCTGGTTTCATGAATTTTCGTTGAGCCTAGGTGCTCTGGACGGGTTCACAATCCTCTTGGTAGGATTGGGTTTTGAACCAGCTACTCTATTTTGCATGTTGTTTACTGTGTTTTAGTTTTTCAGTTTTTAATATAAATCTCTCGGCCTCCGCCTTTAATCGATCAAAAAAACAAAAATAAATAAATAAATATTCGCTATTGCCAAAGCATAGTTGAGCAAATAAGATTTAAAAATACCTTCTCTATATCACAAGACAATGGCAGCCAGGAGCCTTGTCTCGAAAACCAGCCCTCATTAACCACGCACATATATATCCTCCTCTGTCTACCAGCACGAGAATATCCCTCAAGCATAATCTTGGCCCCATTACAAATGTCGTTCCCTAGGGAAGGAGACCCCCAAACCATAGCGCAAAAGATGAATGTGCTGAACGAATGATGGGTTTTATGAAATGAATGGACCATCTCCTCCACTTGTTTCCTCCGCACAAAATTATAGTCTTCCTTACAATCTATTTTACAGAAGCCATCTTCCATAGAATTTAAATGTGACTTGGGCCATCTCCATGTGAATGCTTCTTCATCTGGCATTATTAGAATTGTAAGCCCCCAAGGCAATCTCTGAAATCACAGTACTCTTGCTAGATTATTTTCAATAAATAGAAAATAGAACATTTAGAAGTACTTTATTTAGATGCAATGTTTTCAAAAATTAAAAGAAATCGCAATAGACCAACTAAATTAGAAGGAACTCATGGAGAAACTAATGAGAATAAAAATATGTGCTTTTGATACCTGCAACCTTTCAACACAATTAATTATAGGACTATCTGCAATAATTGCCTCCTTCAGTACTTTCAATTCTTCAATACCCCTTATATTCTGCAACTTTGGACATGTTGTAATGGTAATGCTCTCCACGCACATTATGGTGCGTCAATTATCAATGTCATTATGGTGCAATTTATTTGCCATCCGCCTGCCTATCCCTATGCATTACATAAGGGCCCGTTTGGTTGAGGGGTGGAATTGGCATTTCCGAATTCCTAAAATGTTCAATTCTCTGTTTGGTTCCAAAATTAAAAATTGGAATAGGGTTATGCGAATTCTAATTTTAGGCCTTTTTGAGCATTCCACAATTCCCCCTCAGGACCTGGAATTGGAATTGAAAATTGGAATTGGAATTGAGA
>MU223357.1:23694-34713 GCA_018584345.1 Thuja plicata | reverse complement strand
ATACATATGAGTGTATATACACACATGTACATATATAGTATAGATACATGTATGTATATATACACATGAGTGTATATACACACATGTATATACACACATGTGTATATACACACGTGTGTATATGTGTATATATACACACATGTGTGTGAATATACATGTGTGTATATACTCTTGTGTATATATACATACATGTATATATATAGTATATATACATGTATGTATATATACACACGTGTATATACATACTCATATCTATATACACGTGTGTATGTGTGTATGTGTATATATGTGTATATGTGTGTATACACACATGTGTGTATGTGTATATATATACACATATGTGTATATGTGTATATATACACATGTATGTATGTGTATACATGTATGTGTATATATATGTGTGTGTACATGTGTATATATACATGTGTATATACACACACACATGTGTCTGTATATATACACATGTGTGTGCATGTATATATACACACACATGTGCATATATATACACATGTGTGTGTGTATATACATATGTGTGTATATATGTGTATGTGTGTGTATATATGTGTATGTGTACAAAAACAAAATTCCAATTCCAATTCTAGTTGTGTGGAACCAAACACAGAATTTGCATCTTCTCAGTCATCTTCCAGGTGAACCAAACAGGGCAGCCATATTCTAGAATTCATTTTGAGAATAGCACAAACCTAGAATGGATTCAATTCTAGAATTGGATCACAGACAATTTTTAAGGGCAGCTGCTAATTTCCATGTAAAATGTATCAAAGACAAAAAAAAGAGTCAAACTATTTTTTTTTTCATTTTTTTTGTAGTTTTTTTCTATAAAATATGGAGATCAGGAATAACAAATGTTGAAAATTTTGAGAAAATCTGTTATGTTTTCTGTTTTTTGAAATTTGGTCAACAATACATCTTACATAAAGGATAGCCGACTCCATTTTTAAGTGCCTTTGACAGGACCAATTTTTGACATTAAATAATTAAATTAAAAATCAGAATATAATTAGTGATAAGGGATTTCTACAATTCATGAAATAATATCAATATAGCTGCTTTTGGAATAAATTGTGTAACTGCTTGTGAAAGGTTCATGCAAAAATAAATTACACAATTTAATCTAGAAGCAGCTACATTAACAAAATAGTACTATTTTCTGATTTTTAATTTAATTATTTAATGTAAAAAATGATTTGTACTCTGCAATATAGTATTTTATTTAATAATATAAATATGTTATTTTATAATATATATGATAAATATATGATAAGTAGTTTATGGCTTCTGGATTTTGACTGTGTAACACTCTTTTCTAGCCATAAATATTGAAAAAACTGCTACACAGTCAAAATCTAGAAGCTATAAACTACTAATTATATTTTATTAATTTAGAATATATGAATTTTAGAAACAATTTAAAAAATTAGTATACAATCTACATGTTTTTATATTATTTATTAAAAATCTTTTTTTAAAAATAAAGTACATAAACTTATAAATTAATTTGATTTTTTTTTCATATATTACTAATTTACAATTATTTTATATATAAGAAATTCATATCACCAAAGTTTCTTATGAAGACACAATTGTATCTTTCATATAATTATTAAATTATTGGTAAATTAGAAAAAAAATTGACAATCAACATTTATTTTAAAACATAAAATGAAAAGCATTAAAATGACCAAACCGTTAGGGTAGGGGTGGCCTTGAATTACTTATTTGTTTATTATTATATTTATATTGATATTATGGAAAATTTATTTCAGAGTAGATTTTTTATTTTTAGTAAATAGTAACAAAATAAGTATTATTTAAATATATACATAAAAATTGACATAAATAAAAAGTTTGAAAATATATGAGAATAAATTTATAAATTTGGAAGAAAATTAAAATAGAATAATTATAAACAAAACAAATAAATATATTTTAAAAATCTATGATAGTGATGATTTCAATTTCAAATTTAAAAAGAAAATAATTTTATAAGTTACAAGAATATAGAATAATAAAATAGAAAATAAGAGAGAAGGGTTGTTTTATTACAAAGTAGAGGAGTTTTTAAATGAATAAGTAGAATATTATGTTAAACAAAATGTTAAAAATTAATTGACTTAGATAATCTCATTGAAATATCCCCTTCCAAATCTGTCTCTGATTTTCAATTTAAACCCTTATACATTTCATCAAATAATTGTCGTGCAAAGTCTGAACTATTCTCTGAATATTTATCTCACCAAAACACAATGTTGATTTGCAAAATCGTGCATAGGAATATTAACAAACACTTGAGTGACAATAGAAGCCAGACAATTTACTCAAATAAGGAAAATCGCATATATTTGCATCCAAACAGTCTTACCAAATATCAGATTTTACCAGTCAGCATTATGAAAAATAGTTGGCTTACAATCAACTCTTACAAATGTCTACAACTGAGAAAGACCAGTCTGTAACTAATTATACATTTATTTTATTAACACCAAATGCTACCAAAAATCATACTAGGGTAGCTGAAAAGATTACAGGCTGAGATCATAATGTAAACTCCAGTCTTTGTAGATGTTGGTTGCTCCTCTCAATTTTGGGCTCAAATACCAACATGAGGTTTTCTTCTTTTTGTGATATGGTTGTATGGGAACAATTACAAACCCATCAATCCTTTAAAAAACCTAATGGATGTTCAATCTGCTGCAATCTGACTGAATTCAAGCCCCTATCCATTAGACTCAACCATAAATTGATGCCCGATTTCCATTTTTTGTTGTACGACTGGCAAATATATTGTTGCAGATCTGATACCAACCAGAAATTTTGTACTTGCAAACACAATTCTGATTTTGGCCTCCTTCCAATTCGATCCACTCAAAAATACCTGAATGCATTGTTATCAAAGAAAAATGATCAAGGAAATACCCCTGTAGATGATGTCAGCTGCTCAAAGTATGTATGGTTGAGTTGAAATATTACAAATGGACTCAATGACTGTCCCCAAGGGTTCGATCTGCAACTTCTATTTTTTCTTCAGCCCAAAATCAAACACTTCACAAGGAAATTATTGTCCAAGTGCTGCAAACAGTTGATAATGCATGTAGGAACCAATTCTACCAGCAATGGAGGAACGTCCAAGCTGAAAGAGATCAAGGGTTTTCGTCCTTAAACCTCTACAAATACTTAAAACTCCAAACCTGAAGCTTTTCAGTAACTTGTAAGTGTAAATTCTCAACCATACATGTGCAAAATGAGTTCCCAAAGCACTTTTATAACCCGACCTAGCCCTAATTTTGAATTAGGGTTTCATTTCCCCTTTTTATTAATATAATAACTTTATTTTATTTTATTATTTTATTAAAAAGGTGATAATAAAGTCACTTTTTAATTATTTTATTATAAAGTGAATATAATATCACTTTATTATTATTATTTGATTATAACTCAAACTTAGGAAATAATAATTTATTTTCTCAATTACTCATAAAATACAAATCAGGGTTGAAAACTAAATAATATCTTAGCTCTATGATCCCTGATGCTTACTGAACCATGCAAGCTAACCGAAACCTCGCTCAAATACAAATGCAAACCATACAAGAAGTCCCAAAGTGAGTCTGTTTATCAACCCATTGGCCTACGGAAACTCAGGTAATAGGCCAACCCTTTGCTCATCTCCTGTCGCCTAAAAAGGGGACATTACAGTCCTCCCTGACCCAAACATTGCTTGTCCTCAAGTAATTCTCTACAACACCACCAAGATCCCAAACTAACCATATGACAAACATTGTATCATTCTGCTACTCTGCTCTGATGCAATCCGCAATGTTGAAGCCAACAAATCTGTTATTCTGAAGCATTCCCATTATCAAACTGATTGATAGATCCCATATCATCACATTCTTACTCCAATGACAAGTGTAGGGATGTATTTCCCTTATCATGTCACCAACGTCCAACGTGCATCTAAAACTATATGTATTCCCAAGGATATGAACAATGATCATCCTAAGCACAACATTAGTCATGACAATAAACCATATGCCACTGCTAAAATAAGGACAACTTCTATCCTACTAAGAACCTCACTCCAAGTGAAGCAATAAGTACCTCCGCTGATCCAAGACGGTGAAAGTTCATTCATAGGAAAACCTTCAATAGGAGACAGACAATACAAACCTCTCCAACTCTTCCAATCCACTGATGTTCCCAAACGATAACCTAAAATATTTTTGTTTTGTCATGTCGTGTACCAAGCCCTAGCTGAAACTTTTCCACTCCAAGTAAATATCGCTCAACATGCAGAACATTGATCATACACACTTCACACTCTGACAATTGAACAACTCTACTTAACAATGCAAAATATGGGAACAACATAGGGCAATATTCAAATCTCAAAGTGTATGACAATAGTCGACTCTTCAAATCTGAAGATTGGTTCTTAATATGTTGTCTAAGCATGAACTTTTGCCAATACATCCATGTAACCCCTTAAGTCAATAGATCATCCTCGGAAGGAATTTGAAGAGACTTGTAAGAGTGTGCTTGTGATCTCATATGCCTATGCCTTTGCTTATTTTTTTATAGCTCTTTCTTGGTTGAATAATGATTACCTTTCCATGCTTAGCTTCCTCTACTAACCATTGTAGAGTCCTATTTGAAGCTTTTGTGCAAACCATTAACTTTCTCAACTTCTTGTTCATTGCAGGTGTAAGGGAAAGTAAATTATCATCCACTATAAAGTTATTATGAAAACTAATTTTATTGAATCTAGTTCCTCGCCATGCCCATCATTTGAACCAAACTCCTCATTTTGTAACTAGTATCCTTGCTCTTCAGGACATCCATCTTGGAAAAGTTGGTACTGCACATACCCATCCAACATTGTCACCAACTTCTGAAAGGTAATGACTAAAGGAAAGTGTTTGAAATCAAAATCTATAATACTATTTGGAGTGTTTTCTAATTCCTGCATGTTATCACCGTTGTCCAACTTTTTCATGTACAGATTATGACCTTTTCCTTGAACATGATTGCCACTATGACTAGCGCGACCCTTTTTTGCTGGAACCAACTTTGCATTCACAACAAGCATTTGGAGAAAAATTCCATGATGATATTTTTGGTGTAAGTCCTTTCTCCAAAAGGCACTTTCTACTTAAGTATGCTTCTCCCACCAGAAACTATGAGTAGCAATATTCACTTGTTGTCCCTTCCTAAGAAATCTGAATGTAAGTACAGACATTTTACTAATTATTCATGATTTTTGTGATGACATGTAACTGATGGAATGTTTGAAGATGTTAAGTTGATCACCGAAATGCAGAAGGATAATGGAAGATATTAAATCAGTTAATGAATTGTATTGTCATTGATGTCAACTTGATATAATCTAATCGGTTATAATCAAAGTGTCAAAGACTTCAGAGAATCAAAGAGATAAAGATTATGCTTTCTGTAATGCATAAAAGACAAGTATTCACATTGTGACTACAAACACCGACAGTCGGTGGAGCTCGACGGATAGAGATCACCGACAGTCAAGTCACGGTGATGCCCGAGCAAGAAAACCGACGAGCATTATCGACGAGCAGAATCACAAGCAAACTCGATGGACAGAAACATAGTGTAAACCGACGGAGAAGTCTGAGGAGAACTGGAGTGTTGACTGACGCTATCAGAGAGTTAAAATAAAAAATAACTGGAGTTCACAAATGACAAAATATCTAGCTGGCAAAGCTAAATATAGAGTTAAGTGGTAGTTATCATTGTTTTCATCGACAAGATAAGCCGGAGATAAGTGATTGATTTAAAGCTGATTTGTCCAGTTGGCAAAAAGATCTCAACGAGATAAAACAAGAGTTTTTCTTTAAATCTAATTGGCGAGAATTGTGGATCACGCCAAGATCAAGAAAATCAAGAACCTAACAACGGTGATATCATGTCTATTTAAGAGACAACTCAATTCATTACGAATTGGTGTGGGTGAAGGAATGAACAAGCGGATGCTGAAGAGAAACTGATGAAGAGCAACTTCATACAGTGCTGATCAACAAGCTAAGGAAAGAGCTAAATAATTCTACAGACACCGAGCAACATAGCACAACATCACCAAGTAGAATCAAAGTGGAGCAAAGGTATAAACATAATTATATTGATTAGAATAGTTTGTGAGATTACAATAGATCTGAAAATCTGCAAATGTAAATTGTATATGTGAACAGATCATACTGTTTCAGTTTAACCATTGCTTCAGAAAGTTTCTTAACCGAGCGGGATTTAAAGATTCTTTTTATATTGAGATACATCCAATGGAGTATTAAAAAGTTTGTTCATGAAGATAGCATGAGATGACAGATACCTATTGATAGGCCAAGTGAGTGTTTGATCAAGGATGGTAGCATAGAGATGCCCGATATCAAGTGACAGACTAAACTTTTAAATCCTCTAACAAGGTCACACCTAACAGTGTGTTTGTAACCATTAACAGGGTTGCCTCTTTACCGAGCTCACTTCAGAAGAGTGAAAATTTTGGGTTACCGATCCCAAGTGGTTTTTCCCCTAATAGGGTTTCCACGTTAAAAATCCATGTGTCAATGTGTTTATGAGTCATTACTTTAGTGTTTTGCATTACACTTAACTTAATTGGATTGATCGGTATACTCTAAATAATTTATTGTATTTCGGTAAATTAACAAATTGCTATTTGGTAAATCTACAGTAGAAGTTTTTACAAAGCATTCCGAGTAGTAGTAAATTGATATAAGTATTTGGAGGCATTCATCTTATAGGACTGAAGATAACTAGAGGTATAATTTTGTGGTACTAAGTTTTAAGGGTTGATTATTAGAATATTTTTGAGGCCATTGATTCACCCCCACTCTTAGTTATTACTAACAATTTGTATCAGAGCTTGTGTGCTAGAAAGGGAGTTTAACAACTCAAGCAAAAGATCACAAGATGAACAGACAAGATGTGCCCAAGTTGAATAAAGACAACTTTGCATCATGGCAAAGCAGAATAAGACTCCACCTATCAGGTATTGGAAATGATATTGTTCAATACTTAGATACTGAATATGTGTTTCCTATAGGACCTCATACTCTTGAGAAATTAAGAGTCAAGCATGAGCATAATTGCATGATGATAGAACTTTCATATTCACTCTCCAATGCTAAGTTTGAAGATGTCAAAACCTGCACCTTTGCAAAGCAAATGTGGGATAAATTGAAGCCTGTACATGGAGGAGATGCCAATGTACTCAGAGCAAAGACAGAAAGCCTAAGAGGGAGGTTTGATGACCTAAGGATGAAAAAAGGAGAAAATATTACTCAGTATAGTTGCATAATCAAGGAGGTAGTAAATGCTATCTGAGGATTTGGAGGTGTACATGAAGAGGAGACAGTGGTAAGAAAAATCTTAAAAACCTTATTGCTTGTTTATGCTATTAGAGTTTCTGCTATTCAAGAAATGAGAGCAGTTGCAAACAATACAGTTACTCTACATAGTCTGATTGGTAGACTAATTTCATTTGAGATGAATAACTTTGACAATAGTGTCCTACCATCCATAGAATCTGCATTCAAATCTTCTTTAAAGATAAGTAACTCAAGTCATAGACATGCTGATAGAAATGATAGTGATAGTGACAATGAGGATCAAGGACTTGATGAAATTGAAGCACTTATGGCTAGAAGATTACAGAGAGGCAAAGGAAGATACAAAGGTAAATTACCACTTGTATGTTTCAATTGTAAATAAGTTGGACACTTTTTTGCAAGATTTCCAAACCGACAAAAAGATGACAGAGAAAATGACAAACCTTATGAGAAGAAGTTTGATAAAGGTGAAAATAGAGAATACCGGAGCAACCGACAATCTGACAAGAGAGATACCCGAGACTACAAGGACAAAGGGAAGAAAGCTTGTTACTTAACTGAGAACAGAGCTGATGACACCGACACCGAATCAAAAGAAGACATCGAGATGGTATTTGTAGCCATGAAGGATGATTCAGATGAAGATGAAGAAAGGTATGTAGAAATTGCACTCATATCTAAAGTTAGTAAAAATGATGTCTGGATCATAGATAGTGGCTGCACTCACCATATGACTGGTGATAAACAAAAGTTTGAGACTTTTGAATACTATAATGGTGGTTCAGTGAGAATGGGAAATGATACACCTTGTCCAGTTGAAGGTAAAGAAACCATAATGCTAAATAACCTGATAAAATGTGAAAATTCTTACTGGGTTAAAGGACTGAATTGCAATTTGTTAAGTGTTTCTTAGGTGAACAATTCAGGTCACAGAGTAGCATTTGAAAATAAGAAGGTTGATTGGTACCAGTGAGAAGACAAAAGGTAACCTTTTCTATCTTGATGACAGTAACACCACTTGTTTGATGGCTAGATTTGAAGACTTATGGTTGTGGCACAAAAGATTATGTCATGTGAACTTTGACAACATAATAAAGATAAGCACCAAAAGGAATGTCAAAGGCTTACCAACAATGACTAAGCCTGAGCATATCATGTACAAGAATTGTCAAAAAGGTAAGATGACAAAGTCTAGTTTCAAGAGAAAAATCCATACATCTACTGCAATTCTAGAATTAGTCCATATAGATCTATGTGGACCAATGAGAACAAAGAGCTACTATGGAGATAAGTACTTTATTATCTTTGTTGATGATTTCTCTAGAATGATGACAGTCATGTTTTTAAAAGATAAATCAGAAGAATTTAAGATGTTTAAATGGTACAAAGAAATGGTAGAAAAACAAAGTGAAAAGAAATTGAAATGTTTAAGTTCAGATAGAGGAGGGGAATTTACTTCAGAAGAATTCACTGACTATTGCAATGAGCGTGGAATTAAGAGACAGGTTTCTGCACCAAGGACACCACAACAAAATGGAATTGTTGAGAGGAGAAACAGATCAATTGTTGACTGTGCAAGAACATTGATGATTGAGAAAAGCATCACTCAAACATTTTGTAGGGAAGCTGTCAGTACTGCTGTCTATACACTAAAAAAAGTACAATTGAAGAAGGACACAAATAAGACACCCTATGATCTTTGGTATGGTCATACACCCAATATAAGTTACTTTCGAATCTTTGTTAGTCAATGTTATATATTGAAGGATGATAGAAATGGAAAATTTGACTGCAAAAGTGAAGAAGGTATCTTCCTAGGGTATTCAACCAAAAGCAAGGCTTATAAATGTCTTAACAAGTCATCTAACAAAATTATTGAAAGTGCAAATGTGAAAATAGACGAATTTGCAGAAAAGAATGATAAGGAAAGCAAAAAAGGAACCGGAGGACTACAACAGGTTTTTTTTATATAGAACCTGACACTCTACCCGAGAAACAAAGTGTCGCTCCCGAGCATCAACACAATGCACTCGAGCATCAAGCTACAATTACCGACGATCAGGATAATCCTCAAGATGATGTTCCGAACAATGGAGATGAAAATGAAGGTGAAGAAGATAATCAGAATGATGAACACAAAGCTGAACCGAAACTTGCCAAGTATGTCAGAATATATCATCCACAAAATAAAATCATAGGAGACAAGAAGGTTGGAACAAGAACAAGAACTAAGTCAATTAACACCAGATGTTTACTTTGTGATTTTGAGCCTAAATTTGTTTACAATGCACTTGAGAATGAAGAGTGGGTCAGTGCTATGAATGAGGAGATATAACAGATTGAGAAGAACAATACATGGACACTAGTACTGAGACTAGATGACAAGAATGTCATCGATACCAAATGGATATTCAGAAACAAACTGAATGAGAATGGAGAAGTCACTAGAAACAAAGCAAGATTAGTAAGCAAGGGATATGCACAAGAAGAAGGTATTGATTATGGAGAAACCTTTGCACCCGTTGATAGACTAGAAGGAGTTAGAATCTTACTTGCTTATGCTACATTTAAAGGATTCAAGGTATACCAGATGGATGTCAAATATGTATTCCTAAATGGAATACTAGAAGAGGAGGTATGCATTGAACAACCAAAAGGGTTTGTTAATCCAGACAAGAAAAACATGGTATGTAGACTACACAAAGCCTTGTATGGATTGAAACAAGCACCGAGAGCCTGGTATGAAAGACTTCACTCATATCTCATTAGCATAAAATTTATTAGAACAAGTGAAAATAACAGTTTGTACTTAAAAGAAGATACCAATGGTAATATTCTGATTGCTGAAATTTTTGTTGATGATATTATTTTTGGGGGAAATGAATTGTTATGCAAATCCTTTGCTGATGAAATGAGCAAGGAATTTAAAATGTCTATGTTTGGAGAGATCAAACTATTTCTTGGTCTAAAAATTCTTCAACAAGATACAAGCATATACATCACTCCGTCCAAATATATCAAGGAAGTGCTAAAGATATTCAAGATGGAAGATTCCAAACCAGTTGGAACACCTATGGCTACTGGATGCAAGCTGACAAAAGAAGACAAGACAAATGAGGTAAACCAAACCTTATATAGATCAATGATTGGAAAATTGATGTATGTTGTTCACACCAGACCAGATATAGCACATGCAGTGGGGATAGTTGTAAGATTCTCTACTAATCCCAAAGAATCGCATATGACTGTTGTCAAAAGAATCCTGAGATATCTGAAGAACACCAAGGACTATGGCTTATGGTACAAAAGAGAAGGAAAATTTGAGCTACAAGTCTATACAGATTCTGATTGGGCTAGAAACATTGATGACCAAAAGAGCACAACTAGAGGAGCATTCTTCATGGGTGACAGACTTGTCACATGGATAAGCAAGAAGCAAGGATGCATCTCTCAATCTACTACAGAAGTAGAGTATGTGGCTGTTGCTGCAAATTGCTTTAATATTGCATGGATCAAACAATTACTAGAAGGTATGCATATGAAGATCCTTGAACCAGTAATTATCTATTGTGATAATACCAGTGCAATAAACATTTCTAAGAATCCAGTCATGCATGCTAAGACT
>MU223357.1:0-20394 GCA_018584345.1 Thuja plicata | reverse complement strand
AATTAATAAGTATAAGATAAAGATCCCCCCCCCCCCCTCCCCCCTCTCAGTTATCTCTGAAGTATTCTAACAATACTAAACTTTTAAATCCTCTAACAAGGTCACACCTAACAGTGTATTTATAACTTTTAACAGGGTTGGCTCTTCACCGAGTTCACTTCAGAAGAGTGAAAATTTTGGGTTACTGGTCCCAAGTGGTTTTTCCCCTAACAGGGTTTCCACGTTAAAAATCCATGTGTCAATGTGTTTATGAGTCATTACTTTAATGTTTTGCATTACACTTAACTTAATTGGATTGATCGGTATATTCTAAATAATTTACTGTCTTTCGGTAAATTAACAGACTGCTATTCAGTAAATCTACAGTAGAAGGTTTTACAAAGCATTCCGAGCAGTAGTAAATTGATATAAGTATTTGGAGGCATTCATCTTATAGGACTGAAGATAACTAGAGGTATAATTTTGTGGTACTAAGTTTTAAGGGTTGATTATTAGAATATTTTAGAGGCCACTGATTCACCCCCCTCTCAGTTATTACTAACATCTTTATCATTTACCTTAAACTGAAATCCAATGCCTAGCTCATTTATTGTTGCTAGCAATTGATTCACAATGCCACATAATAGAGAATAGAACTCCATTAATAATTAATTTTCTTTAACTTTGGCATGCTCTAGTGAAATGGCTTTTTGTTCATAAGTTTCCAAATGTGGAGTCTCAAGCATTTATGATTCATGTAAACATTTATACCACAGAGACTCATGATCATCCTTCCATTGCATTGGTAGAACTCTTCTTCCATCGTTATCCAAACACGTAACCTCTCACACTGCTCAATATTTTCTAGAGTATATATTGAAAAAACATTTTATAAGCTTTGTTTAAGGCCGAGAAGTTCTTGAAGGGTAAGAATATTCCATATTTTCAGTCCATGAGATACCTGCATTCCATGTCCAACATGTGTTAAATGTAAGTCCAAAGTCAAGTATTCACTTATAAAGTTGTGCTCCGCAGGACCAACATATTTCCTAGCTGGTTGCCTGTTATTTACAAAACTCCCCTATGTGTTGATTATTTTCCTTTGCATATAAAAATCTTTTGGCTTCATAAATACTTTTTTAAACTCATTACTGACATATAACCTTTGAAACTCTGTTGTCGAGTAAGATAGAATCCTTATTTAATGTATCATCAACTTGGTCCACTACATTTCTTATTTCCCTCACCATTTCACTATCTACATAAATGGATCTAAAAAGAACTTCCTCTCAATTGGATTCTTTTCCAATTCCTTCCACTTGGAGTCAGTTCCAATAGTCTTCAAGAAAAATGTGCACACATTAAAACATTATTTGCATGACTCCAATCTGAAAGGAAACCAATTTTTTTGGTTCTAACAGTGGACATGTGATATGTTGAGCCCTTTGTTAATGTTGCAAAAGTTAAGGGTCCATAATCAAGCTTTTGAATGCCCCTTATCCATTATAAATGATCTCCTGGATCCCAAACTGGAATATATGAGCGATATTGGACAACAAAATCTATACACCCTTCCAAATTGAATATATGCTTTTCATGATAGTAAAACTGAAATAGATCTTTGTGTGATTAGTTTCATAACTTGTGCAGAAGCAATGAGAGTACTTACCTTTAAAATTAGATGTTTTTGGGAAATTCAGTCCAACACAATCATTATTGTGACTTGCAATCTGGATTTTAGGGTCAACTAGGGCATCCTCCACAACATAGCAATTCTGAAAACTAAGCACTTGTTGCAATGGCTCTTTCTTAAACTAGTTAGTGTATGGTATTTGAGCTGGAATATTCATTTCTATCTTGGTATCTTCTTGCTCAATAAGCACATTCCGGTCCACCAAGACATCATCAATCTTTTTCTCTATCTTTGTCTGTCCTTCAAATTTTTTGGACTCATGCTCATTAATGGCCTCCTTAGAAACTTATTTCTATTTTGATTCAAGATTTTCCTCTTTATTCACCAATTACCTTTTTTCAATGGTGTCCTCTGAGTTTTCTTCTTTCAGGAGCGTTTCAACTAGCTTCGGCTCTTTACTCTTACCATTCATTTCAATTTCTCCATCCTACTTGCCTTTGACACAACACTCTAATTTTAAATTCATTTCTTCTTTCCTTTTCCTAAAATAGTACCTGCCAAAAGATTCAGTGACTTTGGCATCATCAAGTTCACTTACAAACTCATCAAACACTCTGATAATCTCCTCATTCACTGGTATATTAGATTTCCTTGCCAACCTTGGATATTCTTGAAACGTTAGTAGATGCTTAAACTACTGATACCTAATATACCAACCGAAAACTATAGAGACTGCAATTCCATTTTCTTTTTCTTCCATGTTTGTAACCATTCTCAACATCCTACAGGCTGGTAGAATACATCCAAAACTGTCTCTGATTTTCAGTTTAAACTCTTATGCATTTCATCAAATAATTGTCTTGCAAAGTCTTTAAATTGGAATTGTTTGAATATTTAACTCACCAATACACAATGTATATTTGCAAAATTGTACATAGGAATATTCACCAACACTTGAGTGAAAATAGAAGCAGACAATTTACTCAAATAAGGAAAATCACATATATTTGCATCCAAACAATCTTACCAAATATCAGATTTTACTAGTCAGCAATATGACAAAGAGTTGTCTTACAAACAACTCTTACAAATGTCTACAACTGATAAAGACCAATCTGTAACTAATTATACATTCATTTTATTAACACCAAATGCTACCATAAATCATACCAGGGTAGCTAAAAAGATTACAGGTTAAGATCATAATGTAAACTCTAGTCTATGTAGATTATAGTTGTTGCTCTCAATTCTGGGCTCAAATACCAACAGGAGTTGCTTCTTCTTTTTGTAATATGGTTGTATGGGAACAATTAGAGACTTATCAATCCTCAGAAAAATCCAATGGATGTTCGATGCGCTGCAGTTTGACTGAATTCAAGCCCTTGTCCATTAGACTGAACCGTAAATTGATGCCCAATTTCTATTTGTTGTTGTACGGCTGGCAAATATATTACTACAAATCTGATAACAACCCAAAAAGTTTGTACTTGCAATCACAATTCTGATTTTGGCCTCCTTCAAATTTGATCCACTCAAAAATACCTAAATTCATTATTATCAAAGCAAAATGATCAAGGAAATACCCTTGTAGATGATGTCAGTTGCTCCAAGTATGTATGGTTGAGCTGAAATATTACATATAGACTCAATGACTGTCTCCAAGGGTTCGATCTACAACTTCTGCTTTTTCTTCAGCCCAAAATCAAACCCTTCACAAGGAAATTGTTGTCTAAGTGTTGCAAACAACTGATAATGCATGTAGGAACCAATTCTATCAGAAATGGAGGAACGTCCAAGCTGAAAGAGATCAAGGGTTTTCATCCTTAAACCTCTACAAATATAGAAAAATCCAAATCTGAAGCTTTTCCATAACCTTAGTATAAATCTGGAAATAAAGAAATGGGTGTTAGAAAAATTCAGAACTGCCATGTGGATGAATCTGATAGGAAGAAAAAAGGCCTACTATGTTAAGGAATTTAATCACACATGGGATCATAGGCATAAAGCCTATTTAGGGTCCACAATTAAAGGAAAGGCCAAAATTCTAATTTCTCAGTTGAAGACTAGATCCCACCATTTACAATGTGAAATTGGTAGATGGAGGGTCCCTAAAGAGAGGTGGGAAGACATAATTTGTGCTTTCTGCAGCAAAGGAGTGGTAGAAACAGAATGACATTTTATTAAGGAATGTGGGGCTTATGAAGATATTCGCAGCGAGTACAGGGATTTCTTACAGGTGAGCAGCATGAAGGAACTTTTCGAAGAGGCAAGATTACACAAGACATCAAGCTTCTTAATCCGGATCCACAACAAAAGGAACAACTTGGAGAAATATCAGCAGGATGCCTAACTTGCTCTTTGGTCCCTTAGACCGGTGGTCTCGTGGATGTCATTAAAAATATTTCATTTCATTTCATTTCAACCATAGATGCGCAAAATGAGCTCCCAAAACACTTTTATAACAAGCCCTAGCCCTAATTTTGAATTAGGGTTTCATTTCCCCTTTTTATTAATAAAATATCTTTATTTTATTTTATTTCTTTATTAAAAAGTGATAATAAAGTCACTTTTTAATTATTTTATTATAAAGTGAATATAATATCACTTTATTATTATTGTTTTATTATAACCTAAACTTAGGAAATAATAATTTATTTCCTCAATTACTCATAAAATGTAAACCACAGCTCAAAACCAAATTCGGTCTGAAGCTCTATTATCCATGGTGCTTACTGAACCCTACAAGCCAAGTGGAACCTCGCTAGATCAACTGGAAAACACACAATAAGTCCCTGAGTGAGTCCCCTTATCAACCCATTGGCCTACGAAAACTCAAGTGATAGGTCAACCCTCTCCTCATCTTGTGTCGTCTAGAAAGGGTACATTACACTCATCTTTCATGCTAACTTAAATTCTTTTTCATAATTACTTTAATGTATTTACGGACTATCCATCTATTTAAATAATATGTATTTTATTACTATCTACTAAAATTAGAATTTACTCACTAATTTTTCAATAATATCTATATAAACATTAATAGCATGTGGGTGGAAAGCAATAGGCCCTTAAATATTGCTACACTAAATATTATTGCATATCTCTAATTGTAATTTTATTATTAACTGTAACCCTAACATAACAATATAACTAACCCTAATTGAACCTTAATGCTAATAAACTCTAACTTTACTTGTATACCTAATTTGAATACTAAAGTTACCTTGATCCTAAACCTACCCCTAACCACAATTCCAAAAATTGCAATTGTAATAATAATAATAATAATAATAATAATAATAATAATAATAATAATGAGGTTATAACTATGTTGCAAAGCGTAACTTACAATGGCATCAAACCCCCTATAGGAGGTCGTCCAAAAAAACGGTGTAAGAAAAAAGAAACTCTTCAAATTCCATTGCCAACTCACAATTTGCTATCCATGCATGAGAAAAAGACGAAAATAATGGGACAAACAAATGGGTCATTAATAATGGAATATGAACAATGGAAATAACAATAGAATACGAACAGAAGAAACAACAATGTTTTTTTGGCAATTTTAATAATAGAAAGTGACACACGTGAGTGCAAACATTAATTTTAAGAAACTTTTTATTTTGAAAAAACTCTATCAATGCCATTTTAAAAAGCAATTACAAAACACATGCAAATCGAAGACGGGGAGGTGGAAGAAACAAATGGAAATGGTAACATGTGCAAGTGGCAATAAAGAAGCACAAACACACAGTAGTGGAAAGTGTTAGCAGAAATGGTAGTGGAACCACAAACCAATAACTCTTTGGAATATACCATTACTGATAGCAGTCTTTAATACATTGCTTCTGTATGAGGGCTATGAAATTAGTTTGTTAGACCGTGCCAAAACAATCTCAGAAACTTTGAGAGGAACAATCTCAGAAACTTTGTCCTCTCACTGGAAGATTGAGAAAGAAGATAGGAAGCTTCAACATGAGTGCATAGGAGAAGTTTTTATTTTTCTGAAATTCATTCAATCGCTTGATATTTAGAGCAGCTCAACTCATCATTTAAGCAACTTCTTTTTGGATTCCCTTCAAATACAACTATTCAGGATGCTCATCATACAGTTCAGGTAAAACATTACTTTATAATAAAATAAAATTATTTACATTTCTTTCTTTATGTAATGTTTAGTTTACTAGATCAAAGCTTTGGAGAAGGATAACATAAAATAGTTTTATATTTGTTTACGACCTTTGATATATTCAGTATAAGTGCATGTAATGCATATGCTTTTCTATGTTTAGATTGTGGTATTTTTATATTGCATTCTCTGTAGTATATAGGATGGGTTTCAATCAAATTGTTTCTTTGTTATATCATGGATAATTCCTTACGAAATGATTTATACTCTAAGGATTCTATTATGCCCTGCATACTCGTCCCTACATTTTGTAGACAAAATATTGGGTCCCCACTTTTTTTTTCTTTTGCGTTGTTTCTTTTTTTTTCTTGTTTTCTCCGGCCTTCGCTTCCACAAGGGTCGTTTTCCTTGCTTTTGGTCTTCCTTGCTCTGGGGCCTAGTCCCGGAGTGTTTGTCCTTCATTCTTGCCGGATCCTGAACTCCAGGATTCTCTGTCATCATTTCCTCTTTTACTAGAGGGTGTGGTTGCATGGAATCCCCGGGCCCGGAGTTCGGGGGTTTACCTTTAGCGAGGTTTGCGGAAGGAGGAAAGCGGGATGTTTTTACCCTAAGGGTATAAATAAGCTTCACTAGTCACTTTCACATTTTACCATGAACAAATTATCCAGAGCGATTCGAAGGCGATTAAATAAAGATTAAGTGCGATTTGATCTTAGTGCTTAGCAGTGTTTTAACAGTGATTCTTGGTGGTGCGGTCATGATCGTTTGAAGCTTCATCAGTTGTAGAGCTCAATGCTCAATAGTTCTTAGTAGTTAGATGCTCTCTTGGAGCCATTAATGTACACACCAACGATGTTGGAAACCTGTTAATGAAGAAAGAAGAGTTTTGGCAATGACGTTGTTGGTGTTCTGATCTCTGAGTTAATGCTCTTTTGTGTTGTATGTTTCTAATGTCCCCTGCTCTAGTGTTTTAAGTAGATTAACGACCTCTTTTCCCCTTGCTATTGAATATGTATGAATCGCTGGTTCTGTATGTGCTCAATATTTAGTGTACTTCATTAGAGCATGGTTGATATTAGAAATATATGGTATGACTATAAGTAGAAGTAACGAACTCCTAACTCTAGCATATCTTTTGAAGTTTATTTGGTAAACTAACGTGTGCTTGCAGGAAACCCTGACCCATTAACGAAATCCTCGAAGTAGACAAGCCAAAACCAACTATCCCCCGAACAAAAATAGTCACACACCCAAATCAGCTCCCCGCACTGTCAAAACCTGACACTTAGGTGCTTGAAGGCTCAGAGAATTTATTCCCCGAACAACCTTTACAGGCAAAGTTGGTCAGTACCCCGGTACCTGGTGACAACTTACATCTGTTGATGAGACTGGTCACAAAGTCCTGTCAACAAAAACTGGCACAAGAAGGAGGACATGAGCTCATCCCCTTCAGAAGATTTTAACTTTACACTGCCTGAGGGTTCCCCAAGCCATAGTTTTAGGAATCAGGATTTTAGCGGGACTGAGTCTTTTTCGCCCGCGTGCTTTGAAAGAATCCTTCGATCAGACCCAAACCCCACAAAGTTTGTTGAAATCGAGCCTCCTGCTTGAAAGAAAAGGACCCTGAAGACCAAAAAACCTGCCAACCTTGTCTGGGGATTTACTACACCTTAGAATACCCAAGCTCCTCAGATAACCACAGGGACTAACGTTCCACCTAGCCAAAATCAAACACCCCCAATGGAAAATTATTTTGGTAATACCGGGTCCCCATGGGGCAGTTCCCTGGTGCTACCAACGATCTTCCTTCGCATCTAGAGAAGATCTATCCCAGATATGAGCATCTTGGCCCTAGAACTATAGAAGAACACCTCCAGGCCTACAAGGATGCCATGAACTAACACCGGATCCAACATCAGGATGTTATGACCCGAATCTTTTCCTCTGTCCTTAGGGAAGAATGAGTTGAACTGGTAACTTAACTTGCCGACCAACTCCATCAATAGTTGGTAGGACATGGAAGATGCCTTCCTGGCGGCCTTCTGCATTCATGTGAACCTGGCGTGGTCTCACAGCCAGTTTATCTCCATCAAGAAGGAACCGAACAAACCCCTGACGACATTCAACCATTAGTTCCAATGCGCCTTGAAGCGGTGCATGGGCTCCTTCATCCCATCCACTGACGTCACCATCCAGACATACCTGAATGCTCTGGACCCCATTGTTTCCACTCTCCTTTTGAGAACCGCCGCCATGAATGACCAGGATACTCTGGCAAAGGTTTATAACTTGGCCCTGGAGTTGTCCCATGGCTTGAGCAAAGCTCCTGGTAGAATTGGACAAAGCACACCATTTAACATGATACCCGACAAAACTTCTTACGCTGGGGGATACAACCCTAAACCAGCAATGGGTGCCCTAATGATGGCCATGGCCCCACCGCCGTCAATAGACCAGCAGGCCTAGTACGTATATCCATCGCAAGCCCAGACAATACCGGGTCTGGAGTTCATTCCCTGGAACCAACCGCAACAAATGCAACAACCACTGACACAACACTCTGGAGTACCCTTCTTCCAGTCGCCTGCGACTGGAGGATTGCAGTCCTCGACTCTGAGAGCTGCTTTCACTTTCCCTGGGAACCAACTACAACATCCGTCACACTATGACGTGAACACCCAGATGTCCGCCGAGGTTGAATCCCTACAGTGATTGGTGTCCTCCCTGACTATGGACATGGGATAGTTGAAAGTGGGGCCTTTCGCGCCCCACAACCCCAATTCTCAGAGAGGGAATGTATTCTCTGGACAACGAAATACCAATCCCAGAGGAAGGAACTATAACAACGGGCCTCAACACAACCAACAGTAGTGGAACAACAATGCAAACACTGGAGGTCCTCCTCCAAACCAAAACACCACTCAGGGCAGTGCTGGACCCAGTCATTCTACACAGCTTGCATAATTCCACCCCCTGACCAACTGGTGTAGATTGCATGACACCAGCTCTCATTTTGAGGTGAACTGCACCACATTGGAGAAGGTCATCATGATCTCCCAATTGGACAGACAACAACCTGTTGATCTTACTCCCCTAGAAACATCTACACAAGAGCCTACTCACAGTGCCTTCACTTGTGAAACCGTCTTCTTTGGGATAGACAAAGAAGATGAAGAAGAGCCCGAATTGCAGGGGTTCTTTGATGAATCTATCCTGGCCTTTGAGGCCAATGCCTTCACCAACCCACAGACTCCTTATAACACTTGGATTCAAGTTGGTAAAGGACCAATTTACACGTCGACACCTCCCAAGGATACCTCTCCCCGGGATAACACAACTGATCTCTCCTTCCCACCAAAAGGGACATCCTCTAATCAAGCTAAGGATCCGGCCGAGGGAAGCCAACTTTACCCAGGGGGAAGGTTTGAAATCACTAAGATGTTGGAAAGAACCACAACCTTCATGAGCTTGATGAAGGTTTTATTGAACTGTCCTGAGCAGAAGAAGTCCCTTCTGAAGCTCTTGGGAAACCTGAAAGCCGTCAGTTGCCCACGAAAGAATGTCACATTTGATGATGCCAACGCGACCATCTTCTAGGGAAACACAAAGGATCCTCCCTTCCTACTAGGTTTGAACATACAAGGGAAGAACCTACACAACTGCTTGGTAGATTCTGGCGCTTTGGGCAATGTCATGCCCTTATCTATATGCCAGAAGCTTGGACTCTTTCCCACTCCATCCGAAGGCACAATAGTCCAACTAGACAAAACTATTGTAAAAATGGTAGGTGAGCTGAAGAACATATGTATTCAGCTCATCCAAGACCCTCAGATATCAAGCATAATAGACATCCAGGTGGTGGACATCCCTGAAACTTATGGGATGTTGTTGAGTCAAAAATGGTCTAAGGCCCTTAATGGGTATTTCTCCATGAACTTCTCCCACTTGTGGCTTCCCTAGGAGGGACAGTCTAACCAAATCCGGGTAGAAAGTGAACCCAGGATGAAGTAGGCCCTCACCGAAGTCAAGAGGGTAAATGAAGTCCTTTTCTCTGAGACTTCTCCCAGGGTGTACCAACCCCTAAAGATCCTAACATTCAACTTCACCCCCGGAGAGGATCCCATAGTTTCTCAGAGAATTCAGGACCTGGACAAAAAATTGAGAGGTGAGGTTAACTCACAAGGTAACACAGCAACTCCTTCCACACTCCTATCTGGCGCTTGGTGTCAGGTGCATTATTAAAAGTATTCTGAACTAGATTGTGAACCTTGCATCGCTGCTTCTACCCACAATATCAACACCCTTTGGGAGAAAGAACAAAAAGCAGATTCGCCTGGACCTAAAAATCATCCTGGCGGTATGTCCAAGGTGTCGCCTGTCTAGAAATCCCAACCACAGATTTATCTGGAGGTAAACCTCACCCATGCACCATCAGAGCTGAGGGAAACTCCTCCCAACCCTCCCAAAATCAATCCAAATACCACTTCGCCTTCCCAGCCCCAGAAAATGAATAATGACCTATGGACCCTAAAGTTTGATGGGTCCCGGTCTAAACAAGGTTGTGGGGCTGGAGTGGAGTTGATCAACCTAGGGGGAAATCCTTCCCTGTGTCTTACAGGATATAGTTTAACTGTACAAATAACATCACAGAGTACGAGGCCTTGGTCCTCAGACTCCTATTCGCACTAAGAAAGGGAATCACCTGTCTCCTGGCAATGGGTGATTCAAAGTTGATCGTTAGACAGGTCCGGAGCCAATATACTTGTCACGACAAGAGGTTGGCCGCATACCGCAACTAGGCATGGAAAATAAATTATGTTATGGATGCCCTTGTCGTATTGTCAGCACCCTTGAGCCAATGGCTGGCTCACGGTTCTGAAAGTTCTCTATTGAGATGGTCCCCACCCCGTCCATCCCGGACAATATCACCCACTTTCAAGTTTTTGAAGATGACCAAGATATCCTAGCCTTCATGGCCAATGTTGGCATCTTTGAGGATCAGATAGTGGAAGAAAGAGATCATGACGATACCGAGCAGGGTGAAGAAGATGATGGGATTATCGACTTACCCACCAACACCATCCCAAAGGGGATGGTAGCTCTTGAACACATCATTGACTCAGACCCTTGGGGCCGAGAGAAGATATCATCCTCCTCTAAGGGAGGAAAATTTGAAAAGGTTAACATCGGCCAGGCCAATGAAGAAAAATTTGTACATATTGGCACCTCCTACTCCCCAAAGGAGAGGGAGAAGATTATCGTGGTTCTCCGAGAATACATTGACATAATTGCGTGGGGGTATGAGGACCTAAAAAATTATGACACATCCATCATGATCCATATCACCCCACTGAAACCAAATGCTAAGCCCTTCTAGAAAAAGAAAAGATCGGTAAACCCATTGATAGAACCTCTAATTCATCAGGAGGTTCAAAAACTACTATCAACCCAAATTATCTTTCCTATCCAACACACAACTTGGGTTGCAATCCTCGTCCCTATGAGAAAGAAAAGTGGCGAGATCTGCCTTTGCGTGGATTTTTGCAATTTAAACAAGGCATCTAAGAAGGATAATCACCCTCTCACCTCGTTGGATGAGGTATTGCAAATCGTGAATGGTTTCCAAATGATTTCCTTCCTGGATGGGTACTCCGGGTATAAGTAGGTTATGGTTAAATATGAAGATAGAGACAAAATGGCATTCACCACCAAGTGGGGAATGCTCGCATACCGAAGAATGCCCTTTGGCCTTATTAACTAACATAGGGGCAACATTTCAAAAGTCTATGGATATTGAGTTCAAAGGCCTAGTTAACAAATGCATAATCATCTACATGGATGATTTGACCATCTTTTCCTAGGACAAGTGTGATCACTCTACCCACCTCGCCCAAATTTGTGAGAGATGTCGCTGGTATGGAATCTTCCTCAACCCCAAGAAATATATATTCAGGGTCACTTAAGGGAAGCTACTCGGGCATATCATCTCCGAGAAGGGTATATCCATTGACCCCGAGAGAGTTGAAGCACTGCTAAATCTACAGATGCCCGACAGTAAGAAAGAGATGAGATCTTTCTTCGGAAAGATAAACTTTGTCTAGCGGTTCATTAATGGATTCGCTGAGATAGTAAAACCACTCAATGATATGATGAAGAAAGACACGAAGATTGAGTGGAGCCCAGAAGCGAAGCGAGCGTTTGCTTAGATCAAGCAGACCATAGTGGAGGCACCAGTCCTAACAAGTCTGGACTATTCCCTCCCATTCCACATATACTCCTCCGCTTCACCGCATTCCGTAGTAGCAGTCCTAACCTAGAAAGTTGAAGGGGAAGAATGACCTATTGCTTTCATGAGTTCCCCCTTCAAGAATGCTGAATTCTGATATTCATCCCTGGAAAAGTAGGCTTTTTCTCTTGTCCAGGCCGTGAAGAAATTATGGCACTATATTCTCTGGAGCAAAGTGCACGCTATCGTCCCGGACCAGGATGTGAAATCTCTACTGCTGCAGAGTGAATTGGGTGAATGATGGGGGAAATTGATAGCCATCCTCCAAGAGTATGATCTAGAAATGCAACCCATGAAGATAGTCTGAGGCCAGGGACTATGTAGAGCAATGATAGAAGGAACCCCAGACATTGAATGCCAAACTTACATAGTGGTGTCCGTCACACAAGACCCATGATATACCGATCTGGTGTACTTATTGCTCAACAACAGGTGCCCAGAAGGGGCTTCCCCCAAACAAACATCGTGCCCTGTGGCTGAAAAGAGCACACTTCATGATAAAAAATAGGATGCTTTTCTACAGGAACTATGAAGGGATATACCTCTAGTGCATAGATAGGGACCAAGGTGCTAAAATAATTGAAGAATTTCACGGGCAGTTTGGGACCGGGCATGGCTGAGCTGATGCCACTACCCATTAGATTCTCTTGGCTGGATACTATTGGCCCTTCACCTTTAAAGATGTCTACACTCATATTAGGAGATGCCACACTTTCCAAATGGCGGCGCATCGTGAGCGAAACCCGGCAATGCCTTTGCAGTCGGTCTTTGAAGTTAGACCTTTCACCCAATGGGCGTTTGATTTTATCAAAGAAATCAACCCCAAATCATATGCCAACCATCAGTACATTTTGACTACTACCGATTATTGCACCCGGTGGTCTGAAGTGATTCCTTGCAAAAACAACACAGCGGATGTAGTTATTAAATTCTTGGAAGAAAACATAGTCACCCATTTCGGAATGCCATTCGCTATAGTGTGTGACAATGGTCCAATGTTTTCTTCGGTGGAGTCACTTGAATGGACGTATGAGAGGAAGATCACCCTAAATTTCTCCAGCAACTACTACCCCCAGGGTAATGGTGTGGCTGAATCCACTAATAAAAATCTGTTGGAGGTGATCAAACATCTGTTAGAACAAAACCCCCAGGATTGACACCAAAAGCTTAGGTTCGCCCTTTGGGTGGATCACATCAGGATTAAGGCAGCCCTAGGGACTTCCCTATTTCATCTGTTTTACAGCCAGAATCCACTGTTTCCCATCAACTTACAAATCCTGGTCTTACAGTTTATGCAAGAATTTAACAACTGAGACAACATTGTGGAGGTTCGGCTCCTGAACCTGGTGAGAATGGAAAAACAAAGAGACACGGCTCTAGAACACTTCACGTGTCATCAAATAGTAGTTAAACGAGGGTTTGAATGAAGAGCCCAATATAAGGCCTTTCAGATTTTGGACCTGGTTCTTTTGTGGGACAAGGCCTGAGAGAAGAAGGGAAAGCACACTAAGTTTCAAAGGCTCTGGCTCAGACCATATCTGATTTCTGAGAGCTACGGGGCAAACACTTACCGCCTCAGTAATATGACCAGAGAATTCGTCCCATTGCCTGTCAATGGATAGTTTCTTAAGCACTATTTTGAATGAGGTAGATGGTTGTTTTGTTTGAAGTTGTACTATATGCAAAGTTCTAGCTTGTAAACACCTTTCTTGGTGCTCCTCTTGGAGTGCCTTGTCCTTGTAAATAATTTTTTGGGTGTCCTCGGGGACCGCCTTCCTTTTCCTTGTTTGCTTTTGTTTTTTGGTTTTTCTTTTATTGTGTTGGTTTTCTTTGGTTCCCAGCGTGTTGCCTCCTCAGTGTAGGACAAGTATGCCTCACATGACATCTAGCCCCTAGACTGGTACCTTATGCATTCTAGGTAGTTTAGAATCTATTGTTAGCACGGTGGAATTGGTCCGCACTCCAGAGTTGTTTTGTGCATATGGTAACAGGTTATGAGTAATCTTCATCGAATTCATATCCTAAAAGTTCAGACACTGGTTAACAGAAAATATAAGAAGCAAGTGATTGCATGGTCCTTGAGGGTAGATCAGTTGCACTGGTTATTGGACAAGTCTGAAAATCATAAAATATCACGGGTCTAAAACATTCTCTCCTATTCAGAAACTTAAAATAGGTGGCAAGGTGAAAGAAGTACCGCCGTAAAACTTAGCTAAGCTTAAGTTTCATGGTGAAAGGAGTACCACCTTCCCATCTTCAAAAGAAAAGAAAAGAAAAGAAAAGGAAAGAACAGAAGAATAGAGAATTCTGGTATCCAGGGGGAAATGAACAAGATATGATGACTTCGGTTTGATGAACTCAGCGCCTCTTCTCTGCTTCTCCCAGAAATCATCGGCTTGATTTTCTTTTAAAGTACACACCTCACAACTGACAAAAGACCGAAGGATTGAATCAATGATGAGTTGGATTTTTCTCAGACACCTCATGCCTTGCAAGAAGAATGCTCCAAGTAAAGATTAATTCTAGTTTTGCTAACCAGAGATTCTGAAGTTCTCAAATGCACTAAGGCATTTGTCCTAGTGAGTCGCCATTTGTTATGCCTTGCATACCTGTGCCTACATTTTGTAGGAAAAATGTTGGGTCCCCCCCTTTTTTTTTCTTTTGCCTTGTTTCTTTTTTTTCTTGTTTTCTCTGGCCTTCGCTTCTGCAAGGGTCATTTTCCTTTCTTTTTGTCTTCCTTGCTCTGGGGCCCAGTCCCAGAGTGTTTTTCCTTCGTTCTTGCCAAATCCTGGACTCCGGGATTCTCTGTCACCATTTTCTCTTTTAATAGAGGGTGTGGTTGCGTGGAATCCCTAGGCCCGGAGTCCATGGGTTTACCTTTTGCAAGGTTTGTGAAAGGAGGAAAGCGGGATGTTTTTACCCTAAGGGTATAAATAAGCTTCACCAGTCACTTTCACATTTTACCACGAACAAATTATCCAGAGCGATTCAAAGGTGATTAAGGCGATTCAACGATGACTAAGTGTGATTTTCTCTCAGTGCTTAGCAGTGCTTTAATAGTGATTCTCAGTGGTGCGGTCGTGATCATTTGAAGCTTCATCAGTTGCAAAGCTCAGTGCTCAGTAGTTCTTAGTAGTTAGATGCTCTCTTCGAGCCATTGATGTACACACCAGTGATGCTAGAAACCTGTTAATGAAGAAAGAAGAGTTCTGGAAATGACATTGTTGGTGTTCTAATCTTTGAGTTAACGCTCCTTTGTGCTGTATGTTTCTAATGTCCTCTGCTCTAGTGTTTTAAGTAGATTAATGACCTCTTTTCCCCTTGCTATTGAATATGTATGAACCGCTAGTTCTGTATTTGTTCAGTATTTAGTGTAGTTCATTAGAGCATGGTTGATGTTAGAAATATATGGTATGACTATAAGTAGAAGTAACGAACTCCTAACTCTGGCATATCTTTTGAAGTTTATTTGGTAAACTAACGCGTGCTTGCAGGAAACCCTGAACCATTAACAAAATCACCGGAGTAGACGAGCCAAAACCAGCTATCCCCCCAAACAAAAATAGTCACACACCCAACTCAGCTCCCCGCACTATCGAGACCCGACGCTCAGGTGCTTGAAGGCCCGGAGAATTTATTCCCAGGACAAACTTTACAAGTGAAGTTGGCTGGTACCCCAGTACTCGATGACAACTTACATCTGTTGATGAGACTGGTCACAAAGTCCAGTCAACAAATTCTTCAAAATTGTGTTCATTCCATTCATCATTTACAAATTCTCAAATATGGCGTTCATAACCATTCAAAGTTCCTTATAATTGATTTAAAGTTTATTTGATTTTTTTTGGAGATTATCTGCAAAGACATTGGATTACTTAAGTTGTGTCAGAAAATATAGTGTTATTTAAACTGGAATAGGTTTCTCTAGGTGCTTCGTTTAATAATTTTGAATATTTAGCGACGACCTTCTTGACCCACTTTCAAATTCCTATCCATGAGGAAACCGGAACTGAACTCTTGACATCTTTACATTAGAGTACTACCACTTATATTTCTGATCATACCCTTGAATGGAGAAGGTGGCATAGGCTCATCAGAGCTGAAATTCTAGACTAAATTCTAGCATATTAGTTTGTTAATTATTTGTTGCCAAATATCGCGAAGGATGTCGCTATGTAAGGAGCCTTAATTGAAGAGAAACCATTGCCCTAAATGTTTAGGGTTTGTAAATTGACCGTGAGCAAAGTGTGAGTTGTTTAGGGCAAGGTGAACTATGTTAATTGAATAGTAGAATCCCCATAAATCCATGTACAAAGGTTTTCATTATTCTTTAATTAAAAGATGGACGTGTATTCGATGAATTGATGGTTTGTATATTATTTTAAAATAGAAAAGAACAATAAACAAATAAATATTGAAGTATGATAGAAGAAAAAGAAAGAATTGCATTAGATTTTGATATCAAGTTCTGAAAAAACTTCTTGTGGAGATATGTGACAATCAATTAACTTACTTACAAAAATATTCTCAAGTTTTATCTCATATTTTTTTAAATATCCTATTCGAAATTTTTTCTTAACATACAAGAATTTCTAAGAAAATCTGTTGCTATTAAAAATCTATTGGAGATGATTAGATAGTATTCTAAACTATTAAACATCTGTAATATATTAGGAATTTTTTCTATTTTTATCAAAAACAATATTGGGAGATGTTTGCTTAGCATACAAGAGTTTCTAAGAAAATTTGTTGCCCATAATAATATTAAAAATCTATTAGAGATGATTAGATATTATTCTAAACTATTAAAAATCTATAATATACTACAAAAATTTCCTTATATTTTATTAGAAACAATATTGAGAGATAATAAAATAATTTTCATATTAGAAAGTAAATCTGTTTAATTTTATGGAATAATTAGTTTATTTTCTAAAATAGTTAGAAGTGATAATAAAATAATCTAGAAATTATATATGTTTAATAGAATATGGAATGAAATGTTTCCTTATTTTTTGTTTAATTGAAAATGGAAGAAAAGCTTCCATATTTTATTGGATACAATAGTGGTAGATGATAATAAAATAGTTTCCTTATTAGAAAGAAAATTTGTTTTATTAGATTTTCTTATTCTATAAAATAATTGGAGGCGATAATAAATTAATTTTTATATTAGAAACCAATTTGTTTAATATAATATTTAATGAAAAATTTCTTATTTTATCTTAGAAAATAGTTGGATGTGATAAAAAAATTATTTTTATATTAAAAATACAATTTTCTTTTATAGAGTATCTAATAAAAATTTATTTATCTTATTCTATAAAACAATTAGGAAGTATTAATAAAATAATTCCTTTTTTATGTAGTAGATAAAAAAGGTAATTTTAGCACTGGGCCAATTACATATGTGTTAAAGAAATTCAACTAAATTTACTGGAAGCCATAACTTATTTAAACGCAAAGATTGTTCAATGTTATCTCCATGGTTAAAAAAATAAGTTACAAAATTATTGTGGTCATGATTTCCAACTTGTCATTTTTATGCTATATTTATCTCTCTTCTATATAGATGATGGATCACAAAGAGTGATTGTTTGATTGATGCAAAATATTATATATATAATCCAAAAACTCCATAGCTGGATATTATAAGTGCCCTATCCCTAATTTCTAAACAATAATCTAGACCCTAATCTTAAACCTAATCATTAATGCTAAACCCTAAATCCTAAACTAAATCATAATCCTAAATGGTAAACCCTAATTCTAAATACTAAACCCTAAATCCTAAATCCTAAACTAAACCATAATGCTAAATGCTAAGCCTTAATCCTTAGTGCTAAACCCTAATGGTTGCCTTATTTTATTTAACGAACAAAATTGTTAAAAAATATCTCAATGGTTAGAAAAATAAGTTACAAATTTTTTTTTTTCATGATTTGCAAGTTGCCATTTTTATGTCTCTTTATCTCTCTCCTATGTTGATGATGGATCACAATAAGTGATTGTTTAATTACTACATATTATTCTATATATAATCCCAAAAAAATCATATCTCAATATTACAACTATCCTAACCCCTAATTGCCAAGCGCTAATCCTAAACCCAACTATTAAAATTTAATCTTAACCCTTATCCTAAATGCTAAACCTTAATCCTCTATGTTAAAGCCCAAATTCTAAGTCCTATTTATGGTAAACCCTAATCCTAAATACTAAACCGTAATCCTAACTTGAACCCTAAATACAACCCTAACCCTAACCATGGCATGAACACAAACATTTATCCTAACCCTAACTCTAATCAAAACCATAATGCTAACTATGATGTAAACCCTAACCCTAACGATAATTTAATCCCAAGTCCTAAGCCCAAATCCTATCCTAAATCAAAATTTTAACCCTGACCATAATATTAACCATTATGTAAACCCTTACTCTAGCCATAATCCTAAACCTAATAGTTAGCTTAATCATAACCCTAACGATAATAAATAATAATAATATCCACCATGTAAACCCATATCCTAACCGTAAACCCCAAACCCTAACCTTGAACCCTAACCCTAAACCCTAACCCTAAATCCTAATCCTAACCCTAACCATAATTATAACCATAACTTTAACCTTAAAGGCCTAACTATAACCATAATCTTAATCCTAATCCTATCATGACCTAACCCTAATTTGAATCCAAATCCAAATCCAAACCCTAATCTTAAGTGTAATCATAATTCTAATCCTAACACTAATCATATTTCAACCTAAAATCTAACCCAAATGATAATTATAACCCTTGCTTTAATTGCACCCAGAACCCTAACCCTAACCATTATGTACCCTAAACCCTAATGATAATCAAAACCCTAAGCTAGCAATAATCCAAAATATTCTATATATAATCCAAAAAAATCATATCTCAATATTACAACTATCCTAACCCTAATTGCTAAATGCTAATCCTAACCCTAATTGTTAAAATATAATCCTAACCCTAATTCTAAATGCTAAACCCTAATCCTAAATGCTAAGCCCTGAATTCTAATCCTAAAGTAAACTATAATCCTAAATGGTAAACCCTAATCGTAAATACTACACCCTAAATAATAAAACATAATCGTAACTTGAACCCTAAATACAATCCTAACTCTAACCATGGCATGAACATAAAATTTTATCCTAGCCCTAATCAAAATAGTAATTAAAACCATAAAGCTAACTATAATGTAAACCCAAACTAAACCCTTACTCTAGCCATAATCCTAAACTTGATAGTAATCTTAATCCTAACCCTAACCATAATCAAAACCCTAGCCTAACAATAATAATATCCAACATGTAAATCCTTATCCTAACCATAATCTTAACCTTAAACCCTAACCTTGAATCCTAACCCTAAGCCCTAAACCTAATCTTAGACCTGAACCCTAACCCTAACCCTAACTAAAATCGTAACCTTGACCTTAAAGGCCTAACTCTAACAATAATCTTAATCTAAATCCTACCCTAACCTGACCCTAATTTAAATTCTAATCCAAACCCAAACCCTAATTTTAATTAAAACTATAATTCTAATCCTATCACTAATCAAAACCTTAATCTTAACCATAACCCTAACTTTAAAACCTAAACCCTAATCCTAACCATGGAAATAACACTAAGCCTATTATAATTGTAATCCAAACCCCAACCCAAACCCTAACCCTAACAATAATTCTACTCCTAACCATGACCATTAACCTAACCTTGACACTACACCCTAACCCTAATCATAATAATAAAACTAAACCAAAATCTAACCCTAATGCTAACCCTAACCATGATATAAATTATGCACCTAATGGTAACCCTAACCATGATATCACTAATAGATTTGACCCTAAATTGCGACCAAACTTTTCGACCAACTTGCAAAATTGTTTTGTTTGGTCGCAATATAAAAGTTAACTTTTCTTTTTTTTACTTTTATGCCCGTGTTGGTCGAAATTTCGACCAACACGTGCATAAAGGTAAAAAAAAAAGAAAAGATAACTTCATTTTACACTTCTATTACCGCCACTTGCAGAGCGAAACAAGTGCGGCCGAGGACGAAGGAGCCTTTCATTCTGCATTTTGCGTCTCTTCCTCTCTGAAACAAGATTCTTGGTCCAATTTGAATAGCCCCACTCTTTTCTAATCCGTATTAGGGCCGAGTGGCAGCCTCGACCCGGGCGGAAGTGCGATGTGTCCAGAAACTTGGGATCGTAAATGGATTCGGGTACCGCTCTCATCGCCCTTTTCATTATCTTCTCTATCGGTACTACTACTGTGAGCGGTCGGGACTTACCATTTGGAGTCGTCATGAGAGCGAGTGATTTGGCCCAT
>MU223356.1:10229-40488 GCA_018584345.1 Thuja plicata | reverse complement strand
TAAACTTGACCTCTTAACTGAAGAGAAGAGGGGATAGTTTAGTCAACTAAAGAGTTGATTTGTGAGTTACCTTTTAGAATTGAAGAGAAGGTGGAATGATTTATGCTATCATAGAGATAGAACATGAGTTACCTTTTTGAAATGAAGAGTTGATTGTGAGCTACCTCTTTGAACTGAAGAGTTGATTGTGAGTTACCTCTTTGAACTAAAGAGTTGATTTATTTGAGTATTTATTTTATTTTAGAAATTAAAATACTCAAACATGAGATAATTCAGTTCTATTTTGATTTAAATAGAAAATTTGAGTGAAATTAATTTAATTAGAAGAATAAATTAAAATTTTAATATTTGATTTTAAAATTTAGGAAATTAAATTTAATTAATTAATAAAGGTTAATTATTTAACTAAAATTAATTATTCAATTAATTTTGGGGATATTATTAAATGATTAGATGACTGGATTTAGACAAAATGAGATGATTAAAAACCCATTAATTAATAAGGAAAATTAGTAAAAAAATGTAAGGATGTGTGTGTGTCCATTTTAGGGTGTCTACATTAACCCCTCTTTAATACAATGCCGCTTGTCATGTTGTGTCAAAGATTTTTCAGATTTTGATCCTACCCCGATGATAGCAGGTGAACTATATTCCCCCTCAATAAATTGAGTAAACAAATATGTGGCAGGAGTGTCAATTTGTTAATAAAGAAAACGTTAATCATGGCATCAAACCATTCATGATATAAGTTCAAAAATATTCCAGATATTACCTGTTAAAGATTCTAGGGCCCACGACAATAAAATAGTGTTTCTTGAAGAATTAGGGTTTTGGGTGAGAAACTATAAATAGAATGTGTGCCCTTTCATTTGTCACTTTTCACTTTGGAGCTCCTACTTTCTTGGTAAGAGTTCCCTTTGATTTCCTTGTTTTTTTAGCTTCTTTTGAGCAATGACAGGCCTTCCTAGAGTGATCCACCTTTCAGACTAAGTTCATACGTTTGGTCATCTAGAGGGCATAGGTCCTGTGGTTAATTTCAAAACCCTTATGTATTTATTTCTTGTCATTAATTCCTTTTAAATTCTATCTTTTAGACCAAATTTGATTAAGTTGCCACATTTAAGCTTGGTTTTGTTGCAAATGCGGTTTTTGTTTTGCAATTGTGATTTGCCTTTCCAAAATGATAAATATGTCACAATTTTTGTATTTAATTCCACTATTGCCATTTGATTTTCAAAATTTCTAATTGATTTTTCCAATCTGCTTTATTTGTTTTGGAATTGTCATAAAAGTTTCACATTTGACTCTTAGAAAATTCCTTTTTTTAGGCACACATCTAATTGATATGTTCATTCCTTTTACTGATAGATGTTTCTACTTTTCTTGCAGATTATCTATGATGTGTTGTGATGCTGAGAGTCTAGACCACTAGGTTTGGTACAACGATTCCAGATTGTTGAGGATGAGAGAGATATCCTTCGGCAGTTAAGTTTGTACTCGATTACCTCTATGCCTGAGATCGTGACCAATAGGGGTCTAATCTCTTCCTTTTTCAAGAGGTGGCACTTTGACACATCTACTTTTCATCTTCCCACTGGAGAGTGTATTGTGACGCTTTGTCATGTGTATTGTATTCTTCAAGTTCCTATCTAGAGTGCCTTAGTAGAGTTCACCCGCTTGCCTAGTACTGTTGTATTATATGAGATGTCTAGTTTTTTTGAGGACCAGATAGGGATTTCTGATCCTTATGATATCCCATGGTCCATATTTGGCTAGGGGTTAGATATATCGAGTACCCTGTTAGGTAGTTTGATTTGCATGATTCTATGTCCTGGTCATAGGCAACATAGTTTTTCTTTAGGATGGGGAGCTTTTCTCTAGAGTATGATTAGAGACCATATTGTTTATGCATGGGGGCCCTGTACACTTTATCATATGTACTATCACATTTTTTATTTGGCTTACTAGGGTGGTAAGTCAATCAGATGTGGTGTGACTCTACTCTTGATATGGGAATGGGAGAACATAGTCGTGTGTAGACCTGTTGGTATTTGAGATCTTCCAGTGGGAAGACCTTATGTCTTTCTTTATGAGGGGGTTGTGATCAAGTCTCACATGAGTCACCTTATTTAGTGAAGATAGTAGGTAGATATGTTTTAGTACTTTATCTAGATGCCTTATAGATCTTGTCTTGTGTGGGATAATGAGGATGCACACCTTCCTTTCTACCGGTAGAGGAGGTACTTGATGGGTCATGTTACTGAGTATATTCATATCATTGATTTCTACAACACTAATAGGGTGTTGTGATAGTTTGGAGAGTGAAAACATGTGAGTGATTCATATACTTACTTTTCTCAAAGGTCCAGAGACATCACACTTTGGGAAACCATGGTCCCAGTTCATATTGTGAGGACTGAGTTTGATGGCCTATGTCCTATTTAGTGGATGTGGCAATCAACCATTGTAGATGGAGGTATACTTCGATACTTTCTTTTATTTTCCTTATGATATTGATATTGTCTTCATGAGGCTTCTTTTCTCTTCCATCCATGTAGTACTGATATGTGAATCTTCTTGATGTTGTAGGAACTACTCTATAGTTTGATGCCTGGTGGTCAAAACATTGGCTAGTAGCCTTGACAAATGTTACCTAGCCTATTACTGGGGTTATCATGAGGAGAGTTGGATAGAGAGGGAGGGCTGGAGGGCGAGGGGTGGGAGTGTTGGAGGCTGAGGTGGAGGGAGAGATGGGGGTTGAGGGGTAAGGAGAGGAGATGATAATGATCATGATCCTGGGAGAGGTGGAGAGAGAGTTAGGTCTAGAGGAGGTTGACCTAGGGTGAGTGGGATTGGTCAAGTTGGTCTAGGAGCAATCATATAGGAGGATGAGAGGATGGAGGAGGATGCACCTCAAATTTTGAGGAAGGTACATAGACAGAATGGTGAGGCTCCTATAGATAGAGAAAAGGATAGGGGAGATGAGAGATGAGGATATGGTTGTTGTGGAGGAGGTAGGATTCAACTCTTCTTTATCGATAAATAGTAGTGATAGTGATACCATCCACGAGGATGAGAAGGTAGACTCATGGGTTGTGACGGATGAGGGTTTGAGGGGTACTAGAGAGGATGGAGAGATGGATGTGGCTATAAGGGGTATGCATGAGGGTCATGCAAAGGTCCAATGACTGACTCAAGAGATCATAGATCTTAGGCGTAGATTAGTGGTAGTAGAGAAGAGGGAGAGATAGGATTGGGCAGAGGTGAGAAAATATCTAGATTATGTATAGGATTTATCCCTTAGGGATTCTCTGGAGTGTCTATGGAGATTAGGGCATGAGGCCTAGAGAGAGATAGATTACTTGTGTCGACATTATGAGGATGTTGTTCCTTCTACTCAGTGTGTTCCTAGTTATACTGTGTCTTAGAGATCTAGTAGAGTACAACAATTATAGGGTAGTGGTGTGGCTCCTTCTTATGTGTAGCATAGGGTAGGCTCTGAGATGCCACCACCTTGTCATCCTGGTGGTGAGGGTAGGGGTAACAACTCTTGAAACTCCTTTTGTATCATTGTATCACTTTTGTATCAATATTGTCTAGACATTTTATAGAGTTTTTTGACAAACTTGAGAGCTTCCATTGTACTTAGACACGTGATATATGAGAAGCCTTTTTTTATATGATTATATATGACATGCAACATACTTCTATATGCTTCATCTTTATATGTTGATTTATATTTATGAGATGTTTAGGGTTATATGCACTCTATGTGATTTAAATTATTCAGACTCCTTGATGTATAATATTTTACTTTCTTATGATACTGAAATATGGATGTATGATGGCTTTTCCCTATGGATGTAATTCTATATGATTCATGATGTTCTCAATCTATGTTGTTGATTATGGATACATTGATTATATGATCTCCCATGTATGATGTCTACACATATTTTCATTTTCTTTTCTTATGCAATAAATGAATGCAAACCTAATATGCAAAGCTCATAGTTTTGACATTTGATTGACCGATTGATCATCATTTTCTTGTTTATGATAGAGATGATTTATTGCAAAGATTTCAGCAATATTTTATATATTTTTTAATGATTGATTTCTTCAGGACATATGTGCTCTTTTTAGGATTATTTTTAGGACTTTTTTAGACTTTTTAAGGATTTTTTTGAGGACATTTTAGATTTTTTTTTTAGGACATTTTAGATTGCCCCCTATCTGGTAATTCAGTATAAGCCATAGATAAGTGCGATGCCTCAAAGGGGATTGTACTTCTGTAATAAGTTTGGGTACTCAATACTGCATGCGGGAGAACAAGCTTAATCTTTTGGAGTTCATTGATGGTGAAGCGAGACCTAAACACTTGGTGCTTGTTTACCAGGTTTTCACGAAGGTAGCTACCCAATAGTGCCTATTTTCTAGGCTTTTAGTGCGAGAGTGATTTTTTTTATGTTTATATATTTCTCTTTTTTTTGTCGCTAAGCCACCTATTTGCCAGGTTTGCACCAGGGTAACTTTTTACATTTTTATTTTTTATTTTTTTCACTTTTTTCAAGATCATATATGACATGTATACTTGGCCTTGATATCTTTGACATATAACATTTTTAGGTGCATACTATTGATATAACCAGGGACCCAATATCCTTTTTGAGTTTCCAGTTGATATGCCCCATTGTAACATGAATTGATAATGATGTATGGTCCTAGCCAATTAGGATAAAACATGCTTGGTTTAACTCCTACTTGATTCTTTTGATTTTTCATGAGGACAAGATCTTCTACCTCAAAGGTACGTGGCCTGAGTTTCTTGTGATAATTTCTTCTAAGGAAATTATGATAGCCTTGTAAGTGAGTCATTGCATTTTGGCATCTCCCATCTAACAGTTCTAGATCATTGAGTCTACCAACTCTGTAGTCTTCATCGAATACAATATGCTTCAGTGATATTCTAAGTTATGGGATTTTAATTTTTAGGGGTAGAACCACCTCTGATCCATATAGCAAGGAGAAGGGAGTTTCTCCTGTAGGTTTTCTTACACTTTTTTTGTATTCCCATAATGTAGGACTAAGATGCAAATGCCAACCTCAACCAGATTCATTGATAGTTCTCTTTAAGATTTTTTAGGATTGTTTTGTTTGTTGCCTCGACTTGTGCATTTCCCTGGGGGTAGTATAATGAAGATAAAACTTATTTCATTTGAAAATTATCAAAGACATCTTCAACATCTATATTTTGGAAAGGCGTACTGTGATCAGTAAGTATGGTCTAAGGGATCCCATACCAATAGATGATGTGGTTTAGATTAAACATGGACATCTTCTTACCAGTGATATATGTGAGAGGAATTACATTTACCCATTTGGTAAAGTATTTTGTGGCTGCAATTATGTATTTATGACTGTTAGAGGAATTTGGTGTAATCTTTCCCACTAAGTCAAATTTGAATTTTGAAAAAGGCCATGGTGAAGTGATGGGGTGGAGGTCTTGACCTCGAGCATGAATAAGATCTTTGTGTATCTGACATTGTTGGCATCTTTGTACATACTTATAAGCATCTCTCTCTACAGTCGGCTAATAATATCCCATCCTAATGATTTTCTTTGCTAAACTTTAACTACCTATGTGGGCCCCACAAATTCCTTCATGTACCTCGTATAAGGCTTTTGGGATTCTAAGGAAGTAAGACACCTTTAGAGTGTTCCATCTAGACTTTTTCTATACAAAGTATTAGCGAGAAGGGTTTACTTAGAGGCTTGTTGGATAAGGGACTTATTTTTGTTTCTAGATAGGTCAGGCAGTGGGGTATTGTTTTTAGGTAAGAATACACATCATTGTACCATGGGGACTCAAGACTAAAAAGGACAGACATTGATTTTATTATGGGAGCCTTATAGGCTAGTAACATCAATTCATTTACCATAAATTAGAATCTGGTTTCATTGCCTAGCATGTCGATCAAAGATGCTATATTATCCATCACATATGTTGCTTTATTTTGAACCCTTGGAACATATTCAAATACAATGTAATTTAAAGAAGCACATAGTTTGTCCATCAACTCTCTGTATGGGAAAAGTTTTTCATCTTTGGTCATGTAATCATTATTGACTTGACTGATAACCAACTCGGAATCACCACAAACTCTTAGGTTCTTTATTCTCCATTGTATAACTATTTTCAATCCAATGACCAAACCTTCATACTCAGCTATTTTATTTGTACATGGAAGATTGAGTTGAAAATATTTAGGAATTGCCTAATTTTGCGGGGTGATGATTATTATTCCCACTCCTCCACCATAGTTCGTATATGATCCATTAAAGAATAACTGCTAAACTTCTATTGTCGATTGTACTGTAAGGATTGATTTGTCTAGAAATTTGGACACAATAGGTTCATGATCTGGTATTGGTGCCTCTGCTAGTTGATCAGAAATAACCTACCCTTTGATAGCCTTCTGATCTATGTATTCAATATGAAACTCGCTTAAGATCATGACCCATTTAGTGAGTCATCCAATTAATGCTTCTTTACTCAAAAAGTATTTTAATGGATATGTTTATGCAATCAGCTGCGTTTTATGACTTATCATATAATGTTTTAACTTTTGAGAAGAAAAGACAACTGCAAGACATGCCTTTTCTATTGCTGAATATTTTAGTTCATAGCCCACCAATATTATAATGATGTAGTAGATGGATGCTTCCTTACCCTGATCATCATGTTGAGCCAAAAGAGAACCTAGTGTTGATTTTGTTACTTATATATATAAGAGGAGTGGTCTTCCTAGAATTGGTGGCACCAATACAAGGGACTTTAGCATATAATATTTCAAAGTTTAAAAATCTTGTTGGCATTATTTTTTCCATAAAAATATTACATATTTACGTAGTAAGTGTTGAAACAAATGGCACTTATCTTCCAGTTGGGTGATGAATATCCTGATAGATTATAATCCTCCTTGTAAACCCCATAGTTGTCTCAGATTTGTAGGTGGTGGAATGTCAAGGATGGCCTTAACCTTTTTTGGATCTACTTCAATTCCTCTATGTGAATTAATGAAACCAAGTATTTTTCCACTAGTAACTCCAAATCCACACTTCTTTGGGTTGAGTTACACCTTTTTATTCTTCCATTCTATCGAATATCTGACCCAAAACTTGTAGATGAGTTTCTCTGAGTGTTTACTTGGCCAGTATGTCATTTACATAATGATCCATTGTTTTATGAATCAAATCATGAAATATTGTCATCATGGGATGTTGATATGTGGAACCTGCATTCTTGAGCCCAAATGGCATCACATTCCTGTAATAAGTACCCCATGCACAAGTAAATGTTGTCTTGTGTTGACCTTGTATGGAAATTTTAATTTGTTTATAACTTGAAAATCCATCCATAAGACAATATTTGATGTATTGTTGTCAAATCTATGGTCATATTGATGTTTGATAATGGCAAATTGTCTTTTGGGCATGCTTTGTTTAGGTCCTTGGAGTCTGTGCATAGGTGAATTTGACCACAATGTTTTGTAATAAGCACCAGATTTAATATCCAGTCCGCATATGGAATGGTTCTTATGAATCCTCCATCTAGAAGTTTATTTAGTTCAACTTTTATAAGTAGAGCAATGTGAGGATGCATCTTTCTTAACCTCTTTTTTACTGGCTTTGTATTTGGAAAAACTGGTAGGTGATGTAGTATGAGCTCTAGATCCAAAACTGGCATGTCAATATAAGACCAAGCAAATTTGATCTATCATTCTTTTGAAAATTCAATAAATTGTTCTCTTTCCTCTAGTGAAAGAGATTTAGCTAGAGAGAAGTTCTTATGATTATTTTAATCCCCTAGTTTCACTACCTTTGTTTCCTCTATTAGCAGTGTTGATTGTTCTTCATTTAAGGGGAGGAGACCTAACTTTCCATCGTTTGGTGCATCAAAGAGGTTTTCACCTGAAGATACATCCTTTATCTTTATTTTTTAATGGTCAAAAATTGTCTTTTGGTTTTCATTTAATGACTCCTCTTGTTTGTTTTTATTTTTACTTTTGAGACTGGAAAGAGGAGCCTCCTCCCCAAAGTATGCTAATCTATCTAAGTCAAAGGAGATTCCTACCTTATGATCTCTTGATGCTATTCCTTGATGAAGCCCCAAGAAGTCTGTAATGGCTTCAGCATTTCCAAAAATGTCTCTATACGGATGTTCTTATTGGTCCCAATCTATTAACTTGAGGTAGACTAAACCAAGGTCATTATGGGAGGAAGACTTAGTTTGGGCGAATGGAACTATAGTAATAGTTACTACAAATCTTGTATGAGAAGTAGAAACACCATCTAAGGAATGGAAATCCACATGTTTATCAATATAGGGTTGATCTTTTAGGATCAGTTGGTCAAACATGTCATTGAGGTTTATGGTACTAATAGATCAGGGGGAATGTCTAGGAAAAGGTGATTCAAGGTCACAGAGGGATAACCACTCATACTTGTGAGAATTAGTCACACTAGAATGCTCGTCAGGTATTTCACTTTCCACATTGTCGAAGATTTCCTGATTAAGGGTTATTTGGGAATTTATTCCACATACGGTGGAAATAGTTGATGGAGTATATTGTTGTCTGGGTTATGTCCTTGATTTTCCCACAATTTGATTCAGCAATTTCTTGTTGGGATAATGAAATATCTTGGACAATTATATTGGTTCTTTCCTGACCATATCCTAGTCCTCTTTTATTCATTTGAGTTGGTGGTAAAGACAATTTGATCAATCCTTGTTGTCTTGCCCCCAAACCTGTTTTGCCATCATATCCATATTTTTGAAGCAGAGTATATCCAAATCCATATTGTGTCAAGGGTATTTGTACTGATGGTGTCTCTTAAGGATCTTGATATATCCAAGTATTAATTTCTAGATCAAAGGGGTTTTTTTTAGCTATGTCTCCCCATTTCACAAATGTAGTAGGCAGACATCTAAATATCACTGGTTCCGGAGCTTCAATTATTTCCACTGATCTAGGAATTCCATATAATATAGGAGATGGAGGTATGTTGGTGATGGTGAAGGCTTCCTCTTAGCAGTATTCACCACACCCTTTGTCTTAGATTGATATTTTGACTACCTTTCTTGGTATATCCTTTGGAATGGAATCAGAAGTGGAAGGAATAATTGCTTCTTGATTCCATGGTACTTGATTATCTACACTACCTCTTATAGTATTTCAATATTGAAAGGGGTTGGGATCTCCTTTAATGATGATTTATGCTCCCTGGTATGGAAATTTGATGCATTGATGATATGTTGAAGGGACAACTTGCCTTTCATGTATCCATGACCTTCCAAGCAATGTGATATATCCTAGTTCAAGGTCAGATTTCAAATGGAGTGCTCTTTATTATTGGCCCTATCTTGAAAGGTAATATAAGGATACCTTTAGATGACCTTTCTTCTTTGTCATATGCTTTGATATTTATTCTTCTAGTGACATCAATACTTGATTTTGAGTAGCCCAAGGTTTTTATTACATTTAGAGTACAATTGTTTAATCCAACCCCTCCATCAATGAGGACTTGTTGGATCATATGCTTATGCACTTTGAGAAAGAAAATGAAGGGGATTATTGTGTAGAGGTTTGTGTGGTGGTAAATCATGGTCTGTAAATGTGGCATGTTTGTTAGTAGCAATATAATTGACCATGGTTTTGAAATTTTTTGGAGATATGTCCCATGGGACAACTACATTTTCCAGAGCTCGGTCAAACGCTTTCTTTTACTTTGGGGATAGGCGTAATAGCTCAAAATGGAGATTTAGGTTGCTGTACGCTTGATTTGATCTGCCAAAATGGGTTTTGGATTAGAAGCTGGTGTGGGATTTGCTATTGTAGCCAAAATAGAAGGCATTCATTGAAGGATAACTTTGGAACGACAAGTTGTTATAGCGCATTTGGCATTATTATCTCTGATAGTGATTGTAGAAACTTGGATTTCTATAGGATTTATACAATTTATCGTACTATCAGAGGTAGAATAGCTATAATTGACTTTCTTGGACTAAATAATAGATGCAAAGGCTTTCCCTTTATTATGGTTATGAAAAGGATAATTGAAGATGGTATGAACCGTGGTACCCACGAAATGAGTTTTTTTAACATTGATTATCCTTTGTTCAATTAATTCTCATATAGAATTTTTCAATTCATAGCAATTGGATGTCTTATGGCCCTTGACCTGATTATACTAAAAAAATAATTATCGTTCTACCACTTAGGTTTTACAGCACCATGCTTGAATTCCCTGATTTCTATTAAAGTGAACGTATTGGATTGTATCAACTTTTTCAGTGTTGATTTGATCGATTCTTCTAGTGGGGTAGACTCATGTTTCAAAAAAATGAAATAATTGTTGGCATTTCATGGTGGGTTGATTTTGTGATACCGCTACCGCTTGAGTAGTTGGCGTTTGAACTTGAGTATTTCCCTGCAGGGTTTGTATTGCAGGTGTTTGATTTGGCATGGGTGGCCCTTGCAATGTAATCTTTGGTTGAACATAATTGACTATTTTGACATCAATCACACCATCATTGGTGACATTTTTTTTTTCCACCACTTATCTTTATCAGTTGAATTTTTGGTGGTGTTTGTTTGAGTAGGATCTGCAAGAATTCCTCTTTTGAGAAAATTTTGCTCGCATCGAATGCCTCATTCTATTAGTTGTTTGAAATTTGGAGCAAATTAATGTTATTTAGTAAAAGACATGTCTAGGATCATATTATCGACAAATATGATTATTAGATATTGCATACGAACATGGATAACTTTAAGAAACTCCCTCCTAGGAAAAAGTGTCAAATCCTGGCGGATCGTACATTAATTTAGGGGAAAAACTTTCTTGATGATGGCGAATTGTTTTTCCAAATTAGGAAAATAATATAAAGGCGAAGGTGATTTTTCCCTAACTAATGAAAATCCATAAAATCCTGGCAAATAATACATTAATGTGGGGGAAATATTTATATTGTGTCAGGCAAATTTTTCTCTATTAAAGTAAATACATTATAATATATGAGGCGAATGATTTTTGTTGAAGGGAAAAAAATATTTGTGCTGGCGAATTTTATGTGCCTTTTGAAAAAAAAAATATATATTTTGCTAATATATCGTTAAGTATGGGAAAAATAAATATTTTATTAGTGATTTTCAAAAGATGGGACTTGTCAATTAGTCATGTGGGCCAATGCCAACTAATAACTTGTTTGCAGATTAAACACATGTTGATATCCATGAGCACAAAAATTTATATCGACATACAACCTAACAGTAACATCCATCATTTTATAATGTTAAATGTCTTATTTGACACCGTTTGCTGATCCTAGATCAATGTCTAAATTTTAATTTCGGCCTAATTTCTTGAAGGAAATAGAGTTCTCAAAGAATTCAGAGGAATGATGACACGTATCAAATTAATCTGCACCATAACTATTATCTAACTAATGCAACATCACGTAATGAAATCATTATTTACACGTATCAAGTCTTACATCTATTTAGGTGGATGGTTGATAATGTATCACAGTTGTCATTAATAAAAGAAATATTTTACCACTGACACTAAATCTGGCTATTTCTAATTTCACATAGTCATACATTTAATATGAACAACTGTGATTTTAATATGAAATATTTATAGAATTTTGAATGACAAATGAATAAATTAGGTTAGAAAAAGAATTAAGGGCTATTTATAGATGATCTATGCTTCCTTCTTATTCAATTCTCCTTTGGTTTCAGTCTACCTTCTCTAGTGCTTGAAAGATTGCCTCTGGTTTAGGTTTTTAGGTTGTATAATTTCAGATATTGTGGTAGTTGTTTTTTGAAGATGGACACTCGTATCCGTTTGATAACAACATCTATGGAGGAACATAAGGCCTTTTTGGGCCCAGTATCAAACCAAACCCTTGAATCATTTTGCAAGGAGTTTAGAGCCTTAAAAAATGAGGTTGTGAGGAAGCTGCTGGGCTGTGAATTTTTGGAAAATGTCGATAGGTACCAAGTTAAGATGGACATTACATCCCATTTTTGGGCATCTCTTTTGGACCTCGAGGGAGAGAAGGTGGATATGCTACTTCTGTTAAGGAATCTATTCAAACATGAATTCATGGGTGACGTTGTTGAGGTTGTTGTTTATGCACAATTAGGGGTGGGATTCCCTTGAGCAAGTGATTTACGCAAGCTTTTCGAGTTAGACAAATATGTGGCCATTCAACCTTTTCTTTTGAACCTGGATGTTTAGTTGTTGATGTGCCATAGGAAATGGGTGCAAATTGGTAGGGATTTTCTTCACAAATGGTTTTTGTTGGAGGACTTGGTGGACTACGGATAGTTGTATGAATTCATAGATCTTATTGTCTTTGAAATGTTCTACTTAGATGGAGGGGAAAATCCTTAGTGTTGTGTCCCTATGACCTTCGCCTGAAATTTTGAAATTTTCACTATAGTAGGCTTTGTCTTTAAATTTTTGTAGGGACTTCAAGTCTCCAAGTCTGAAATTCTAATTATTGTAAATTTATAGAAAATATTAATGAAAAGTTTGCAACTTTATTTCAGTTTGTTTTTATGGATTTAGTTGTAAAATATCTATGTGACATATGTGATTTTATAATTTGTGAAATTGAAAATGAACCAAACAAATGTGAAATTTTTATTATATGATACTATGTTATTTATTTAATAGTAATAACTTAATATTACTTAACTTTTGCATGATTGTCACATGTGTGACTGTGCGACTGCCGAATTGTAAAATTTTAAAGTAGTTATTCTTTAAAATTTAAAGTAAAACTAAAATAAAAAATTAGTAAATACCAAATAGAAATTCATAAAACATCTAATAATTACAATTTCTGGACTCCCAGTCACATTGAGTTAATATCGCCTCTTTTCTAGCGAAGTTGTTCGCCGTCACTAGCAACAGCAAGTGGTATGTACATTTAGCAACTGCATGTGGTATGTATATTGTACTATAAACTATGAGAATTGATAATGTCAACACGTACCTTAAACCTGTTTGTTTAGAACCCTAAACTCTAAACGTATTAATCGAGACCTTTGATTGATTGTATATCAATGGCTAGAGTTTTATCATGGGCACAGTTTCTTGAAAGAAACCAATTTTTGCGAGAAGTCTACGAAACAGATACACATCGCAAGGTTGGCACGATAACTTGCAAGAAATGAATGTCTTGTCAGACTAATAGTGACATTCTTTATCCATCAAGCATTTCGCATGGTTTTCAAAATTGTAGTAGTACAAAGTGTAGTTATTAGTATAATGACCACTGACTATATTAGTAATTTCCCACACTCCTGCATTAATGGGAATGTTTTACCTAAAGATATGAAAGATATGGAATATGGATATTAATAAAATTTCTTGCTTGCTTCTTCATCAATTTCAATTTGCTTTTTCCTTTTAGCCTTAATGCTCTAGTTTTAAGTTTTCAGATCTGTGATTTTGTAGATTTGTAGAATTTCAATTTTGTTTGTGTAGTTTGCAGATTTAGGTTTTTAGTTTAGGAAGAAATGGACACACCAATTAGGCTGAGAACTACATCCACTGATGAGAAAAATCCAATTTGCGCAGGATATCAGACGAAGTACTCACTTTCATTTCCAAGGAAGTTGGCTCTTTCATTAAAAATGTTGTATTGATGGTGCTCATCCATGAGTTCATTTGCAACGAGAAGAGATACCGCATCAGCACCTACATTACATCCCACTTCTTGGCGTCTCTTCTCGACCTTAGAGGAGAGAAGGTAGACATGCTTATGCTACTACAGAATGTTTTCAAGGATCAATTTTAGGTGGACGACGTCCAAGTCATTGTCTTTGCAGAACCGAGGTTGGGTATCCCTTGGGCTGATGAAATTGAAAAGCTTATCCAACAAGGTAGCAATGTGGAAAGGCAACCCTTCCTAGTGAAGCTGAATGAAAGGCATCTTACGTGGCATTGGAAGTGGGCGTGGCTGGGGAGGGACTTCCTGTGAAAGTGCTTTCACCTCGACGACTTCGAGGAGACAGACTACACTTGGCTCGATGAATTCTGGGAGATTATGGAGATGAAGACCCTTAGTGTTTATGTTCTTGAAATGGGTTTCCACATTTCATTTTGTTTTTTTGTTTTTTTCTTATATGATAAATATGTGCCCTTATGGACACAAATTTTTTAACTATTTGGATACTTCCCATTTTGTAGGGGTTAACAATGTGACTATAGTCTAAAGTTAAAATCTATAATTATAAAGTAATTATAAAGAATATTATAATATTAGTGATGAAAATTTTCAAAATAATTAATGAAAATTTTGTTGTTTGACTCTTAATAATTATTGTAATTTTTCTATCTTCCTCCAGAAATGAGACACGTATTAGTGTGTGAGATAATAGATTGTCTGCATAATTTTGTTTAATTGCAATTTTGTAAAGAAATATAAAGACTTTACTTTGGATAAATAATAAATAATAAATTATATGCCCATTCACATTGCCAAATCGATGTGTGAATCTGTTATATCATATAATATGAAGCAAAAAATGTAACAATGTTTAATGTATGTGTGTGATTTATTTAAGAGTGATTACTTAATTTTTTCGTGTCATTGACAAATGTAATTATCATTATGTGTCATGTGTGCGACTGTGAATGTGGAATTGTAAAAGTTTAAAGCATTTTATAAATTATGGTTAGTAATAAATTAATAAATAATTAGACAATTATCTTTGATTGCAATATTTTAATTAGTTATTTTTATATTAGATAGTTTTAATATTTAATCTTATTTAAATATAATAAATTTTTGGCGTATGGTGTTATGTGTAACTATATTTCTGGCAACCGTTGGATGAGTAGAGATCAACGACATACGGTGTATTTGAAGCCAAAAGGAAAAAGAAATCCCATTTTTCAATCCTATTGTAAAATCACGACACATGACCACTCACACAATCGGTGTCATCCATTAAATATAATTCAAAGTAAATAAATGGGACCTTCCACACATGATAATGAATTTCAGTGACCGTTGGATGACTAGAGATCAATGACAAATGGTGTATTTTAGGTCGAAAGGGAAAAGAAATCCCATTTTTGCAATCCTATTGTGAAATCAAGACATGTGTACACTCATTCAATCAGATGACACGTGACCACTCACACAATCGCTATCATCTTATTAATATAATTCAAACTAAATAAATGGGACCCTCCACAAATGATGGTGACTGCCAGCGACCATTGGATAAGCAGAGATCAATGACGTAAAGTGTATTTTGGGTCAAAAGGGAAAATAAATCACATTTTTGTGATACTATTATGAAATCAAGACACGTGTACACTCATTCAATCAGATGACACATGACCACTCACACAATCGGTGTCATCTGATAAATATAATTCAAAGTAAATAAATGGGACCCACCAGAAATGATAGTTACTGCAAGCGACCGTTGGATGAGAAGAGATCAATGATGTACGGTGTATTTTTGGTTGAAAGTGAAAAGAAATCCCAGTTTTGCAATCCTATTCTGAAATCATGACACGTGTACACTCATTCAATCAGTGTCATTTGATGACGACCAAAAGACCTAAAGTCAAAGGATGATTAAAAGAAACCAGTGACCGTTGGATTAGCAAAGATCAACGACGTGCGGTGTATTTTGGGCCGAAAGGGATACGAGACCCTATTTTTGAAAACCTATTCTAGAATCATGACATGTGTACACTCAGCTAATTTCAATTATAATCATAATTAGAGTAAAAGAGTAACTTAACATTTAATAATTAATAAGCTTGATTTGACTGCAGACCAAATAATTAAGTGACACGTGTCCTAGTGACCTCAGATATCTGGAGAAGAAATCAAAGTTAACACAACTGACAGTAAAAGTTAACACAAGTGATGAGTCATGACTGACAATTCAGTACTACTCACTATTGTACAATTTTATCCTATGTTTTTATTTTTTTAGTTCTTACTAGTATACTATATTGGAGATTCAGAAAGGGGTTACAAGTTCTACGTTGAGGATTGAGGAATGCAACAAAGTCTCTGAACTCTCTGCCCACTGACAGTCTACACAAATGGAATTTCTGAGTAAAACCCTAAACACCCACATCCCACCCTTTATATTTTTCAAATCTAGAGGTGTACTGTTTAGATTGTAGTCATAGAATTAGGGTTGAATTTTCAAACACGCTTGTAAATTGTAGTTGTCACCAGTGTAGAATTTTTTGAATTTTCATACAAGTAAATAGTAATACTAGTATACCATGATCCACGATGGGAAAAAGAAATACCAAGAGTATGAGTAAAGGGCAAAGAAAGGAAATAGAGATAATGGACTTCCACTAACTAGTTAAAACACCGAGTTTCACTAATGAATTCCATGATATTTTTTTATCTTGTTATCCATGGAAATAAGGGAATCATGGAAATTAGATTTGCACTTGAAAATAAGTGGAAAGATACAATTAAGGATTCAATATTTTTTCCATTTAACAACATGTTAAAGGAAAAGACAAATAAAATTGCACTACGGGTTGTTGGGTCAGCACGCATGGTGTTACCTCAAGTATTCCCTTGTCCAGAATTTGTCACGCTCTGCGCCAAAAATTATGATGAAAATAGAAAAGCAATTGTCAATAAAAATACTCAAGAGGAAATTTTTTTGATAACAGAGACTGAATTTGCTAGTCTGTTGGACCTATTGTTTGAAGCACAAAAATAAAATGTGCACATTGACCACGGAAAGCTGGCAGAGATGTATGAAAAAATATATACAAAATAGAAAGATTCATATATCAGAGGAATAACAAGAAGTTCTATTCTACATCCAGATCATAAGCCTCCTTAGGATTATGATATTTTTGTGCAATGGGTTAAGGATCGTATTTCCCTGTTAGAATTTTGTTTGGGATTGGATAGTAACAAAGAAGTGGGTGCGAACATTCTTGAAATGATTTTTCATATTCATTGTGAAAAAGAACCAGTAAAATATAATTTTATTGAGCACACTATTTATTGCATGTAAGAAAAATTACTAATGATTAAAAGAGGTTCACATTAGACATTTAGGTTCACAACCTTACTTGTGTTATCTTTTGTTAGCAAAGAATCATGCGATATTTAAGACAAACAAGATTCAAAGTCAGGTCCAAAATGTAATATATGAGTGGACACTTCAAAAAAGGATGAGAGATAACATAAGGAACTATAAAAATTGTGTAGACTTATTTTTGGCACCAATGTATCATAAAATTATAGGCACTCCGTTGCCTAGATTGCCTATGTCTTGTAGAGATTGCATTCAACTTGGAAGTCAAATACAATTGGCTGACTAGTACTTCATGGAAGACTACAATGTGTTAAGGTTTTATGGTTCAGTGGTAGAACTCTACAAACTTCCATTACATGTTACGGATACGGTATTTTCATTGAAATATTTTTGGCAGATGGAGAGAACAGATGCACTCTTTAATGGTCAGCAAAAGAAAATAATATTTCCTTCCTTGTCTTTCTCATTGGGAGGATTCACATTTGAGAGAAGAGGATTCAAAGTGGCAGAGGCTTTTTTTTTTCAATTTTTTGCTTTACTTTTGACAGTCACTAAAAGTATGATCCACTAAACATAATTGGAACAAATATTAGAGTGAATGGGAGCTCCGCAAGCAAATGTCAACATGAGAGTATGTCATTGATAGAAAATTTTAAAAACATGGAGTCCCGGGACAAGGTCAAAAAAGAGATGGAGAAATATGCCACTGAAAATAATATTTTAATACAAGAATTTTCATCACAAATTATCGCATTGCACAAGTAGAAAGGAAAAGTGCAGCACAAGACATCCTACAATTTCTACCAGCAAGCTGCTCAACCATCTACAAAAGCTATTTCAAAGAATATAGCACTTCAATGTAAAGATGATAATTGGACTGCAACCAAAATTAAAGATTTTTGGGAAATGAGGAAGAATCTTGGCGAGCCAAAGACCTCTATAGATTTTTATGATGCATATGAGGATGAAGTATTTAACAATTTGTGGAATGCGGAGCACCTTGGTCAAGCACATCCTAGTGATTATGATGATCAAGATACTGATTTTGATGGGCAGGATTCTGTGACAATTTCTACTGGAGATAGTGCGTCCACAAAAGAAAAATATGGCAAAGGGACAAAGATGCTAGAAAAAATGGGTTTTCTAGGTAGGTGTGGTCTGGGTCCCACAGGAAAAGGGAATTGGTATCCAATTTCCACACCTGATCCACCAAAACATGGTAGGGCACCAGTAATTGGAAATTCATCAGAAAAAGGTACTACTCAGTCTCATACCCTTGCACCTTCATTTGTTCCAGCTTCAAATCTAATTCCACCTTTTCCAAGCACTTAGATTCAATCTAAATCAAGTGCCATTGCCACTAGTGGGGATGGCATGGGTAGTACTAATGGTTTGAAAAGGACATTACAATTAGACATGAAATCAGTGGATCCCAGAGATCAAGGCAATTTAAAGAAGCAAAAGGTTATGACAACAATGCCAATGGTATCTATGACTGTGAGTCCAACAATTGCCACACCTTATGGAAAAAACCCTCTGAATAGTCCAAATACTACACTTGTAATGGGTCAGGGTGTTACTATTACTAATCCTCATGGTTCAATTATTCAAACCACAGGTGGAAGCTTGTACATTGCTGCAAGTTCTATTTCACCTTTCAAACATTCAATTATGCCAGAAAACCCTAATTTTTGTTACAATAATTTTGTAACTAACTTTGAACAAACAAAAAATAGGAATAGACAAAATACTAAGACATTGAAGAGGGATGCAGTTGATGAATCTCATGATTCATAACGTGCATCAAATAGGTTATCTCTTACATATGACCCAAAGAAATAAATGATAGATTTCATGGTTGTTATACCCCCAGCTAGAGATAACAATCCATGAGAGAGTCAGATAGATCCATCTGAATATCAAGTTAGTACCCTCCAAATGGATTTATCAAAAATTAAAAATGTGGACAAGATAAATGTGTTGAAAATGACCAACCAAGTTGTCTATAGTTCAGTGATGAATTTGGAGAGAGAGAATGGAAAGCTTCAGGGAAGAATAGAAAAGTTACATGTAGACCTAGAAAATGAAAAGGCAAAGGAGAAAGCAACAGATAACAGGTGCAAAGAATTAGAGAAAAGGATAAAAAATTCATCCTCTAAGGAAGAAATTGGTCAGAAAGAACATATGGAGGCAGAACTAAAATTTTTGAGGGAAAAGTTAGAAGAGAGCAATCAAAGTCTTGAGGATGATAAAGCCTCTTCATTAAATGTATACAAAAGCGTGGAGAGTGCGTCACAAGTAAACAATAAATTAAAGAAAGAATTGGAGGATGAGAGGGTAAAAGAAAAATAGTGGGAAGAGAAAGAAAACCAGTGGGAAGAGGAAGAAGAGAAAATAAAAAAATACAGTGAAAACCAGTTGTCAGAATTGAGAGAAGAGCTAAAAAAGGCTAATAAGACAAATAAAACTTACAAAAACTGCTTGAATGACCAAATGAAAAATACAGTCAAGCAAATAAAAAGAGACCTTTGGGGTAAAATAAAGGTGACTAATGATAGGTTGTGTGATTTTTTTGAATTGAATGAAAGTCTTAGAGATGTTTTTGGGAAGCTCAAAGACCACATTGACAAGAACAAAATTTTGTGTCAAAGAGAGAAAACTGCAAAACAGATTTTGAATAAAATCAACACAACCAATGACAGGCATTTGGAAAGCAAGGGAATTCATGACCATGCTCTTGCATTAATAAAAGAAACCTATGTCTTACAAAAATGTTAGAAACAAAAGGAAGTAGAGGAAACTCTTCCCTTATTTGAGATAAAGCTCGCCAAGATGAATCAAACAACAACCGAAATGATAGGTCATGGTTTTCTGAGTCCTGGTCCTAATAACTAATTAAAAAATTTTGTTGGAAGAGAAGCTTACAAAAAAGTTTGGAGGAGACAATAAGGACTGATTTAGGCAAGCTTCCTCAAGACACAACTCATGAAGGCATTGCAATATGCATCAAACCACTGACAAATTTGAATGCAGTATTGGAAGGATCATTTCTTTCAAGATAGTCTAACAATTATGGATGGATGACGACGTTGCAGGTCATCTAATATAACCTGAAAAATATTAACCTTCCAAATGATGTACAATGAAGCTTATTAAACAAACTCGCAAAATCATCTAATCAAAAATAGTATGTGAAAGTACTTTTAGTTTAGATCATCTCTATATTATTTATCTATTGGCTTGAATTGAGTTAAAATTAACAATTTTGAACTTTGTTCTTTTAACAGGATCAATGTAGCAGATGCTATAATGCTATCGCTAATTTACTAAATTGGCCTATCAAATGCATAAATGTACAGTTGTAGAGATGGTTTACTACTCTTGACTCTTACTGATTTTGATTTTGAGACTTCACATTAGGAAAATCGACCTGAAGCTATTGTTGCTTCCTTGTTTCTATAAAAAGGAATTTAAGGTCATTTGAAAAGGGTAATGAAAGTGAAATTGGGTATTGACTCCTGAGTCATAATTCATTGTCGATTTACTTTTGCAAACAAAAGCACATAGATTTGTGTTCTACTTCTTACTACTATTAATGAATGAATTGTTACATTGTTTTATATATTTTTAAATAAATTAATGAGAATATCTATTTCTAAGAATTGTATCATATGACTTTCTATGTTTTCAAAAAAATAAAAAATAAATCTTTAAGAATTGTACCATATGAGCTGAATAATGCAAAAGAAAACCATTTGTAATTGTAGAATTCATGATATTATCAACCAAATTCATGTTTTTCAATTTTGACATTGGAATATAATATTATGCATGATTGATGAATGATGATGAGATACAAAGATTGACAGAAGACTACAGCAAAAATTTTAATAAATACCTAGGACCTGCTACTTCTACAAAGGTTTAATTTTCCACATCATCTCATTATCGGGATCCTCAGATTCATCGCCATGAACTTCATAGCCTCCTTGGTTCTTCAATATGTTTTCTCCACTCTGTATACCTATGCTTAACTCAAGTTCAATGCTAGCATTACCAGTACCAGTATATGAGTTAATGAAAGTCACATCATTGTCTTTGGCACTCCCACATTGGTATGAAATGTTTCCCAACCCTCTTCTCTGACATTTATTCCTCCATAATTTTAGTGCCTTGTCCTAAGCAAAAGTATGAACTTCATACCTGGATATATATAGCCTCAAGAAATTTTCCAAATTCTTGTCTACTTTGTTTCTTAGCTTTGACTTTAGGAACCCCAAAGCACTAAAAAATATCTCATCCTCCAGTGACCCCATATCATGGTCAGACAAAAATCAACAAGCTTGAAAAATCTTGATATTGAATCAATCAACATTTCACTCTCAGTTAGATATTTCCAAATCCTTGTTGCAAATCCATCTTCATGGGGGCTCTGCATAATATTATATTATTCCCCTTTTGTTTTGAAAAAATGATCTATCAAAGTTAGTAGCTTATTTCGATAATCCTTTGAATTGTTGATACTCCAATATTGAGGAAACACAATAGAAATGGTTTCAAGTAGTTGTACTGGAGGGAATCTTACTCTAATCTCTGAAGAAATATCATAGGCAATGCACTTCACAGAAGCAGTTACAAACTCAATGATCTTGGTAAAGTCTTCCCTTTCAACATTTGATACTCATTTCCTATTGTTCCTTCCTGGTTCCTTGGACTCGACCCTGGCATAGTAGTACATTGGTATCTCAACTCCACGTACTTCTTCACATAGCTCCCCATTTACACCGATCTTTAGAAAGTTGTCAGGATTGTCCAAATCTGTGATTTTAAGCTAGGTGGCAAATTTTACATTATCACATAATCGATAGAGATTATCTAGCGTCATGCATGTCGATTTAAGAAGCATAGCATATTCTTCAATATACATTTCTCTTTGTTGGGCCTTTTTCATTATAGTTCTCATTTACTCCAGTAGGAGGAGAAGACCTGCTAATGTCAAGAGTGTCTCTACATTACTTAACCTTCATAGCAGATTAGGAAACTTGGGTAGCCCTGCTTCTTCATGACTTGAGTTCATTATACCAAGCAATAATTGATATTATGAAAACACTCGATGCATTGCTTCATCCAAAGAGATCCATCTAGTATCATTATCCTTCAAAATCTTGTTCCCATTGGTTAATCCTTTGGCAAAGTGTTGAAACTCCCTCAATAATTTTGGACTTTGATAGAAGTATTGGTAGAGCTCTTTGATTAAAACTTCAACTTTTTGTACTGGACCATGCTTGCTAACAAATCCAAAAGCTAGATTCATTTTGTGGGCCATGCAGTGAATGGGAGTAATGTAGGGTGCATAAGAAGATTGTATCTATGTGCAAAGACGGCCCCTATGGCCTTGCATTACTGAAGCTCCATCCATTCCAACACACACCATCTTATTGGAAATCATCATGTCATTTAAACCTCCATATTCAATTAGAGATCTCTTTACTAGTTCAAATAGATTTTCAGCTGTCGCATTATCCTTGATTTTAGCAATAGTTAATAGATGAGGTTGGCAGACAAAATTGTGTATATTATAAACTTGCATGCATACCCATAAAGTATTATCTACTGTTGTAACCTCGTACAAAGACAATGCAATAAAATTTGACTCTTTAAGTTTTTCCTTTAGATCCTCTTTTTCAACATCGGCAAGACAACTTTCCCATTCTCATCTACTATTTATTGACCAATGTCTGTTAGGATAGTTATGAACTTTCAGAAAGTATAATAAAGAAATCAATGATGGGTATTCTATCATATGATGCCCTCTACTCAAAATATTAAAAACAACACTTAACTAAACAACTTTTCCCATTAGTTCTACTTCCAATGCTTTTCCAAAACAAGCTTCAATAGGGCCTTTAACTTGAGTAGGCTTCGTCTATATATTCAGATAAAATTCATATAATTTTTCATTCCTAAGATGCAGAGATTCATCCTTTTTGCCATCTTATTAGTGATTTTTCAACTCCATCTATGGTTTTCTTTTCGTAAACTTTACCCATATGCTTCTCTATGGTGTCAATTTATATCTAGAACCTCTTTTCCTTCTTATTTATCTTGGTGCAAATCTTACATCTGCATTCTACTAAAGGTTGACCTTCAATTGGATTGTCCACTGGTTCAATGAATGGATACTTTGACACCCATTCTATTTGAAAATTCCTCGACAACTCCCACTTCCGTTAATTTTTTGATTCCCTATCCTTCTTTGAATTGTTTTCTCTTTTATTTTTCCCTACACATCATCATCTCTGACATTCTCGGTCTCATCTAAGTTCATTATATCATTATGGCTACTCTGGGTATTTAACTGAAAATCCTCTTTAAGTTCATCGTAATCTAAGATATCAGGTTTGCCTACTTCTTCAATATGTCATCTAGTTTCAGGTTGTGAATCTTCAAAATCTACTTGTGATGAAGCAGCTTCTCAATTTTGGATAGAATAATTTCCAACACCATGACCAAAGTATGATAATAAGGTTCTGCATTTTTCTGGCCTCTCTTGGTTTTTCCCACTTGTAAGAGCCTTACCCTTATTCTTGTTCGGCATCTCCATTCTCCAACGACTTACACTGCAAAAAAATATTAAATTGTTGAAGAAGTGACAATAGACTATAATATATATAAATATTATTATGGATTTATTGGCCCTAAAATCATGCCTGAGGTATCCCTGGTCACTAGTGTTTGCTAACTGGTTACCACTAAATAATAATGAACTCAAAATTACAGATTCGTAGAATAAGTATCACTTACCTTTGCCTCAAATTAAATTACAGTCGCTACTCGCCAATGCAGTATGCAGTTGCACTCAACAGTCTGAAACTTCGCTATCGATCAAATTTTTTTATAATATCCTTATTTGGTGAATTGGTGGGAGGTATTAGGTCAAGGTATACAAATTTGGTGAAGCCCACATAATTTTAACACGTCTTTCATTATCTGCGAGGTGATTATGGTTTGTCCAATTTACGAAGGTATGATTAATAAAGTTGGCAAATTTGGGTCGGGTTCAGACATGCATCCGCAAAATGCCAGGCGAATTTGAGGCTACCTATAAATTTTTATGTATAAAATTTTTGCAAATATAGGTCGTCGATTTGGGGTGACATATAAATTATAGGTAACTTTTTAAAATTTACAGGGACCAAAAATTAGACTCCATTGGCGATAATGTGTAAAAAAAGTTGAAAATTAAATAAAGCAATGGGCGATGGGCCCAAGCATTGGAACCAATATTAATAATTGTTAGGTGATAGGGTGAATCTAATATATAAAAAAAAAAATTCCAATTCCCCGCTCGCCGACATGCAACATTCGCCAATTGGCGAATAATCACCACTAAAGTTTTCGCTGCTCAAGAATATCATATGTGATTCTGTTGGTTGGGTTTCTCCATCTTTGTAAAAATTTAACAAAAGATTCACCTTCTTTTTGCTTGACATCACAAAGGTTCTTGATGCTAACCTTGCATTTTATGTTGTGATGGAAGTGAGAGTTAAAATTTTCAGCCGATTCACCCCAAGAGTGAATACCATGTGGTAAGTTAGAGAAGCATTTCATTGTGGGTTCTCCTAAGCTCTGTGGAAATAGTCACATTAAGTATGTTTCATCGCATGTGACTTCAATGCAAATAGAAAAGAATTCCCTGATGTGTTCCCCTAGATTGGTTTTGCCTCTATACTTGTCAAATTTAGGTCCTGCAAAATGTGCTGGAAACAGAGCCATGTGTAAAGAATGATCAAAAGGCTATGGGTATGGGTACAAGTCCTTAGTAGTGTAGGACTTAGTTTGTGCCTGATTTTGAATATCCATCATTTGATCTTGTAGGTTTTGCACTTATTGTATTAGAATGTCTATTTGGGATGGAGAAACATTTTGAGTATTGAATCTTTCTCTTATAGTTGGTATAAGACTTTTTATTTTAGTACCTTGCGTTGGGAAGTATGAACTTTTGGAATTTGGTATTGATTCCCCAACATATTGTTTTATTGATACTGGGGTATAGAGCTAGTCCAGGTTCTTGCACATGTAGTTTTTGAGACATCTATTGGAATAAAGATCCATCCCTTGGCAGATGTTGACTAAATTTTAGACCTATAGAGATTCATCTAAGTTGTTGTGAAGTATTAGATCCAAAGCCAGTAGGGATAGACTGCAACAAATGGGTAGTGACAAATAGGTTATTTCTCATCTGAGATGCTAATGAAATAATTGATCACTTTATGTGAAACTCCACGAGGTAGATGCCTGAGATAAACTAGAAACCATGGGTGCACTCATGTGGGATCCCATCAATTTTTGAGGGGAAGATGAGTTGGCTTGAGTGGCTGAGCTAGTTTGTGTAAACACGATCTATGCTGATGTTGTAAATGTTTATAATGGAATAGACAAGGCTTGAGACACCATCGGATTCATTTGAGAGTTTTTGGTTGTATTTTTTCCTGCCAGTGGGTTCTCGGGCCATATTATGGATACATTGAATTCAGCGGGAAGTTTGAATCCTTTGTTGATTAACATCGCTAGGAATATTTTAGGATTTTTTCTGCCACATCATCTACCACTTCTATAGAATAAGCATCTTTTTCTATGTCTTCTATCACTTCATCTATGATATCTTGAAAGATAGATGGCCTTTGGGAATCACGTGGAAGTGTAGACACATTTTTAGCATATAGCAGTGATGCAGGAGCTTCAGAGGGTCATAACTTTTGACTCGGATGTGAGTTTTGGCTGAAATTTTATAGGCAGATTTGTGAGCTAGAGTTTATGGCAATTCCAACTCTGCTAGCCCTATTGGTGGCCATTTCGACCATTTTTTGGGAGCCTAAAATTTCATCTTGACCTCCAAAATTGACTTTTTCTTTTTCTTTCCAGTTTTTTGAGTTTTGTTTTTGTTAGAAATCTGAAATCATGTTTCTAATTTAGTGGATTAGTTGGAAATTTGACTTGCCTTAGTTAGGAGCTTTTCTTGGGAAAAATCAGGATTCATAGGATGAGTTTTAAAAATTACCAAAAATGGAAAAATCTGTTTTTCCCAAAAACCTACCAAATATGGTAATTTTCAGAATTGTATTAAGTAGGAGTTTTATTTCATTGTAGAGGAAGAGTAAGTTGGAGAAGTTAATGAAGAATTCAAATTCTGTAACATTTTGTTGTGTATCTTCTGAATAATTTCTGTTAATGGTATTTTGGGCTACATCAAGTGAGTGATTAGTGTGTTTGAATGGGTCAACCTCTTGTTGTTCTTCCTATGGGGGAAATAGGTTAACATAGGATTCATCTTGTTGGTTTCTATCCTTTGACCTAGTATAAGGTCCTCCATACAGTATAAAAGATATGGTGCTATCCAAGATTTGACTAAAAGGAGTGACGTAAAGAAAACAAAAGGGACAACCTCTTGAAGAGATTTCAAGCTCCTATTTAACAAGGGTAATTATAAGAAAAAAATTTGATTTCTCTTTATCTTAGAGATTGATGATGATAAGATATGATTTGACTCTAGCCTTAGATGAGATAGAGTTTCTAAAAAAATATTAATGAAAATAAGATAATGCGATCAAGAAAATCTAATATGAACTATTTAATTATCAATGGGAAACAACAACTGAATTGACATAGAGGGATGATCCTCGATGTTTGAGATTTCAATAATTATTATTTATTTCCTAAAATGTATACCCTTACCTTTCATAGGATTATTGGAAATTTTCCAAGGTTTCAGACTGATAAAATGTAATGTTCTAACAGAGGAATCCAAACTACTTTGGCCGAATAAGTGTACATGTCTCTTTGTCAATTGTGAAAACCTTTTGTCGATTGCGGAAGAATGCAAGGTCAATTATGGAAATATGCAAGGTAGATTGTAGAAATAAAAGGATCAATTTTGGTAATAAAAGGATCGATTATGGTCAACTTTCATCAATTGTGGCAAACTTCCATCAATTACAGCAATATATGATAGTCTTGAAAATCTTATTATAATTTAGAGTTTTGTTTGTTAAAATGAACTTTGGAACAGTGATTCTGGAATAGAATTGTGTTTAAGCCCTATAAATTCAACATGTTTAACTCATTTTGACCGTGTAAGATGTTTCTTTTGAATTTTGAAAATTGATCACACAAGCATGCACAGTAGACATAGTGTTTCGAAGGCCAAAGAATAAATAGTGTATGGTATAGAACTTTTTTAAGTTCCAAGGTTTTCACATGGTCAAAATAGAGACAGTCAAATTAATCTATTGTCATTCATTAGCTCACACAACAATTTTCATGCTACTAGGACACAAAGATCCATGATGTAGGTGCCCATGTTTTCACCTTTCCCAAGTATTGTTATCGTGCTAATGAAGATCTCTTTCATCAACACAATACCCTGTAATACATATATTGGGAATCATGGGGGAAATTTTGCAACCCCTTGCACTATAATAAGACACTTTTCAGAGGTAAACCAGGTGGGTCTCGAATTAACCGGGTTATAGTAGGGTATGTAGCATCTATCCAATCAGTTTGTATGTGTATGACTCACTTAAGAGCTTAGTTGACCATGTTGGCTACTTAGGGGTACTTCACTCGATCAAGGCTATCATCAACATACCTCACTCAAGCTTGGCTAGATATAAGATAGATTTTTGGCCCACATCTTAATTATATACCATTTGGAAGGATTACCGGTTTGAGGTTGTCGTATGAGGAAGAAGTGCTTTCCCTAGACAAGCCTCTCTAAAAAATTAAAAAGCTTTTATTCTAACAGATTTTTGCAAGTGCACCAAAGACTCAAAAAACTAGGTTAAACACATTAGGCAGTAAAAAATCAATTGTGAACTGAGGTACCATCCATACAAGAACAAGAATTCAATTTTAAGCTCAAACCAAATGATATTTTCTTGTTCAGTTTTAAGTGCACCAAATTCAAAAGTTCTTTGCCTTTGTTCAGTTTCAACCTCAAGTTAATTTTATGCACCAAATTGAAAGTTGAGATTGTGGTGTTGGAGCACACACTTTTATTTTTAAGCACCAAAAGACAAATGAATTGATTTTGGATTTAACCAAAATTAAGCTGCTTCGATGCCACAAGCTATCAAGAAATGTTAGTTCTAAAAACTCCTAGCAATCAAAACAAATGATATTCAAAAACACCTAGATTGTTAAGGCCATCAATGCTCATAGTAACCTTATATTTGTCTGCAAAACACTTTAGAGAATGGATATAGATGTTGAAGGGTTCAATTTAGTCTTTAACTGTGATTTCCTGGGTTTCCTTTCGCTGTGCATAGTAATGAGAAACTCTTTGTTTGAAGGCTTTCTATGATCTAAAACTTAAGGTGCGTCTGATTATTCTCCTTTCCATTAGTGATTTGTTCAGTCCTGCACAGAAACTGAGAAAGAAGAAAATTTGATCAACAAAATAATGAAATAAAGAAATTGCAAAATATTTTTGACAGATGCGAAATAGGATCTAGAATTAAAAAATTCTTCTATCAGTTGAAAAATTTACCAGGCAATTACAAATTTTTTCTATTAGTTGGGAAATTTGTCAGGCACTTGCAAAATTATGCTGGCAATTGCAAAATCACTCTGTCAATTGTGAAATTTAACCTTGCCAATTGCGAAATTATTCTGTCAGTTACGAAATTGATTTGTCAATTATGAAATATTGTCAAAATAGAGACTGCAAATGAAGAAATCGACTGCGAAATACAAACATCAATTGTGTAATTACAAGGAATAATTGCGGTAATAAAATAGGAAATTGCAAAATTCTTTTGTCGATTTTGAAATGCTTCTGTCAATTGTGAAATTACAAAATATCCTGAAAAAATAAAAATAAAAATGATGAAACTGCGGTCGTACGATCGAGAGCGGGAAATTATTTTGGTCATATGCAAGTGATTATCGGGTAGTAAGATTCACGTCGGGTTCACCAAAATGTATAGGATCTAATTTTGCACACTCAAATAAGGGTTAGTAGCATCAATTTGTAATGAAAGAAATAAAACTACTAAGAATGAACCTATTGACAATAAAATAACAAGCATGAGAGAGGAAAACAAACCGATGCAAACCACAATGCTTGAAGCTTATATTACTTCTCTCTACTCATTTTGGAATGTTGTATGAATGGTGCTCTTTATTTGTATTGATAGCAACTGTGACTCAGAAGTGTTGAGAAAATGAGATCCATATGATAATGATTTTTCTTGATGCCTCATATAAAAATCATGTAGAGTAATTGTGCACAAAGTTCAAATTCCACACCTCCTTCAAATGCTTGAGAAGGGTTTATTATATAAAAATGGAAATGATTTGGATGGATGAGATCAATCCCAAAAACTTGAGAAAGGATGGCTCAGATCAAAACGAACTGGAGAAGTAATCAGTAAACTTCACCTCTTAATTGAAGAGAAGAGGGGATGGTTTAGTCAACTGAAGAGTTGATTTGTGAGTTACCTAATAGAACTGAAGAGAAGTTGGAATGATTTATGCAATCATAGAGATAGCACATGAGTTACCTCTTTGAACCAAAGAGTTGATTGTGGGTTACCTCTTTGAATTGAAGAGTTGATTGTGAGTTACCTCTTTGAACTGAAGAGTTTATTTATTTGAGTATTTATTTAATTTTAGAAATTAAAATACTCAAACATGAGATGATTCAATTCTATTTTGATTTAAAATAGAATATTTGAGTGAAATTAAATTAATTTGATGAAATTAATTTAGTTAGAAGAATAAATTAATAAGTTTAAATATTTGATTATAAACTTTAGGAAATTTAATTTAATTAATTAATTAAGGTTTATTATATAAATAAAATTAATTATTTAATTTATTTTGGAGAATTGATTGAATGATTAAATGATTGGATTTAGACGAAATAAGATGATTAAATAATGATTAAAAAAATATTAATTAATAGAGAAAAATAAGTAATTAAATGTAAGGTTGCAAGTCTGTCCATTTTAGGGTGTCTAGTGTCTACAGAATATATATATATATAATTCTAATAGTCCTAATTTGAAATTTTTCTATATATATATATGTGTGTGTGTGTGTGTGTGTGTGTGTGTGTGTGTGTGTGT
>MU223356.1:0-10129 GCA_018584345.1 Thuja plicata | reverse complement strand
GACCATAATCGATCCTTTTATTACCAAAATTGATCCTTTTATTTCTACAATCTACCTTGCATATTTCCATAATTGACCTTGCATTCTTCCGCAATCGACAAAAGGTTTTCACAATTGACAAAGAGACCTGTACACTTATTCGGCCAAAGTAGTTTGGATTCCTCTGTCAGAACATTACATTTTATCAGTCTGAAACCTTGGAAAATTTCCAATAATCCTATGAAAGGTAAGGGTATACATTTTAGGAAATAAATAATAATTTTTGAAATCTCAAACATCGAGGATCATCCCTCTATGTCAATTCAGTTGTTGTTTCCCATTGATAATTAAACAGTTCATATTAGATTTTCTTGATCGCATTATCTTATTTTCATTAATCTTTTTTTAGAAACTCTATCTCATCTAAGGCTAGAGTCAAATCATATCTTATCATCATCAATCTCTAAGATAAAGAGAAATCAAATTTTTTTCTTAGAATTACCCTTGTTAAATAGGAGCTTGAAATCTCTTCAAGAGGTTGTCCCTTTTGTTTTCTTTACGTCACTCCTTTTAGTCAAATCTTGGATAGCACCATATCTTTTATACCTTATGGAGGACCTTATACTAGGTCAAAGGATAGAAGCCAACAAGATGAATCCTATGTTAACCTATTTCCCCCATAGGAAGAACAACAAGAGGTTGACCCATTCAAACACACTAATCCCTCGCTTGATGTAGCCCAAAATACCATTAACAGAAATTATTCAGAAGATACACAACAAAATGTTAAAGAATTTGAATTCTTCATTAACTTCTCCAACTTACTCTGCCTCTACAATGAAATAAAACTCCTACTTAATACAATTCTGAAAATTACCATATTTGGTAGGTTTTCGGGAAAAATAGATTTTTCCATTTTTGGTAATTTTTAAAACTCATCCTATGAATCCTGATTTTTCCCAAGAAAAGATCCCAACTAAGGAAAGTCAAATTTCCAACTAATCCACTAAATTAGAAACATGATTTCAGATTTCTAACAAAAACAAAACTAAAAAAACTAGAAAGAAAAAGAAAAACCCAATTTTGGAGGTCAAGATGAAATTTCAGGCTCCTGAAAAATGGTCGAAATGGCCACCAATAGGGCTAGCTGAGTTGGAATTGCCATCAACTCTAGCTCACAAATCTACCTATAAAATTTCAGCCAAAACTCACATCCGAGTCAAAAGTTATGACCCTCTGAAGCTCCTGCATCACTGCTATATGCTAAAAATGTATCTACACTTGCACGTGATTCCCAAAGGCCATCTATCTTTCAAGATATCATAGATGAAGTTCTAGAAGACATAGAAAAAGATACTTATTCTATACAAGTGGTAGATGATGTGGCAGAAAAAATCCTAAAATATTCCTAGCGATGTTAATCAATAAAGGATTCAAACTTCCCGCTGAATTCAATGTATCCATAATATGGCCCGAGAACCCACTGGCAGGATAAAATACAACCAAAAACTCTCAAATGAATCTGATGGTGTCTCAAGCCTTGTCTATTCCATTATCAACATTTACAACATCAGCATAGATCATGTTTACACAAACTAGCTCAGCCACTCAAGCCAACTCATCTTCCCCTCAAAAATTGATGGGATCCCACATGAGTGCACCCATGGTTTCTAGTTTATCTCAGGCATCTACCTCGTGGAGTTTAACATAAAGTGATCAATTATTTCATTAGCATCTCAGATGAGAAATAACCTATTTGTCACTACCCATTCGTTGCAGTCTATCCCTACTGGCTTTGGATCTAATACTTCACAACAACTTAGATGAATCTCTATAGGTCCAAAATTTAGTCAACATCTGCCAAGGGATGGATCTTTATTCCAATAGATGTCTCAACAACTACATGTGCAAGAACCTGGACTAGCTCTATACACGAGTATCAATAAAACAATATGTTGGGGAATCAATACCAAATTCCAAAAGTTCATACTTCCCAACGCAAGGTACTAAAATAAAAAGTCTTATACCAACTACAAGAGAAAGATTCAATACTCAAAATGTTTCTCCATCCCAAATAGACATTCTAATACAATAAGTGCAAAACCTGTAAGATCAAATGATGGATATTCAAAATTAGGGACAAACTAAGTCTTACACTACTAAGGACTTGTACCCATACCCATAGCCTTTTGATCATTCTTTACACATGGCTCTGTTTCTAGCACATTTTGCAGGACCTAAATTTGACAAGTATAGAGGCAAAACCAATCTAGGGGAACACATTAGGGAATTCTTTTCTATTTGCATTGAAGTCACACGCGATGAAACATACTTAATGTGACTATTTCCATAGAGTTTAGGAGAACCCACAATGAAATGGTTCTCTAACTTACCACATGGTATTCACTCTTGGGGTGAATCGGTTGAAAATTTTAACTCTCACTTCCATCACAACATAAAATGCAAGGTTAGCATCAAGAACCTTTGTGATGTCAAGAAAAAAGAAGGTGAATCTTTTGTTAAATTTTTACAAAGATGGAGAAACCCAACCAACAGAATCACATATGATATTCCTGAGCAGCGAAAACTTTAGTGGTGATTATTTGCCAATTGGCGAATGTCGCATGTCGGCGAGCGGGGAATTGGAATTTTTTTTTAATATATTAGATTCACCCTATCACTTGACAATTATTAATATTGGTTCCAATGCTTGGGCCCATCGCCCATCGCTTTATTTAATTTTCTACTTTTTTTACACATTATCGCCAATGGAGTCTAATTTCTGGTCCCCGTAAATTTTAAAAAATTACGTATAATTTATATGTCACCCCAAATTGACGACCTATTTTTGCCAAAATTTTATACATAAAAATTTATAGGTGGCCTCAAATTCGCCTGGCATTTTGCGGATGCATGTCTGAACTTGACCCAAATTTGCCAACTTTATTAATCATACCTTCGTAAATTGGACAAACCATAATCACCTTGAAAATAATGAAAGACGTGTTAAAATTATGTGGGCTTCACCAAATTTGTATACCTTGACCTAATACCTCCCACAAAATTCACCAAATAAGGATATTATAAAAACATTTGATCGATAGCGAAGTTTCAGACTGTTGAGTGCAACTGCATACTGCATTGGCGAGTAGCGACTGTAATTTAATTTGAGGCAAAGGTAAGTGATACTTATTCTACGACTCTGTAATTTTGAGTTCATTATTATTTAGTGGTAACCAGTTAGCAAACACTAGTGACCAAGGATACCTCAGGCATGATTTTAGGGCCAATAAATCCATAATAATATTTATATATATTATAGTCTATTGTCACTTCTTCAACAATTTAATATTTTTTTGCAGTGTAAGTCGTTGGAGAATGGAGATGCTGAACAAGAATAAGGGTAAGGCTCTTACAAGTGGGAAAAACCAAGAGAGGCCAAAAAAATGCAGAACCTTATTATCATACTTTGGTCATGGTGTTGGAAATGTTTCTGTCCAAAATTGAGAAGCTGCTTCATCACAAGTAGATTTTGAAGATTCACAACCTGAAACTAGATGACATATTGAAGAAGTAGGCAAACCTGATATCTTAGATCACGATGAACTTAAAGAGGATTTTTCAGTTAAATACCTAGAGTAGCCATAATGATATAATGAACTTAGATGAGACCGAGAATGTCAGAGATGATGATGTGTAGGGAAAAATAAAAGAGAAAACAATTCAAAGAAGGATAGGGAATCAAAAAATTAATGGAAGTGGGATTTGTCGAGGAATTTTCAAATAGAATGGGTGTCAAAGTATCCATTCATTGAACCAGTGGACAATCCAATTGAAGGTCAACCTTTAGTAGAATGCAGATGTAAGATTTGCTCCAAGATAAATAAGAAGGAAAAGAGGTTCTAGATATAAATTGACACCATAGAGAAGCATATGGGTAAATTTTATGAAAAGAAAAACATAGATGGAGTTGAAAAATCACTAATAAGATGGAAAAAAGGATGAATCTCTGCATGTTAGGAATGCAAAATTATATGAATTTTATCTGAATATACAGACGAATCCTGCTCAAGTTAAAGGCCCTATTGAAGCTTGTTTTGGAAAAGCATTGGAAGTAGAGCTAATGGGAAAAGTTGTTTAGTTAAGTGTTGTTTTTAATATTTTGACTAGAGGACATCATATGATAGACTACCCATCATTGAGTTCTTTATTACACTTTCTGAAAGTTCGTAACTATCCTAACAGTCACTGGTCAATAAATAGTAGATGAGAATGGGAAAGTTGTCTTGCTGATGTTGAAAAAGAGGATCTAAAGTCAAAACTTAAAGAGTCAAATTTTATTGCATTGTCTTTGGATGAGGTTACAACAGTAGATAATACTTTATGGGTATGCATGCAAGTTTATAATATACACAATTTTGTCCTCCAACCTCATCTATTAACTATTGCTAAAATCAAGGATAATGCGACAGCTGAAAATCTATTTGAACTAGTAAAGAGATCTCTAATTGAATATGGAGGTTTAAATGACATGATGATTTCCAATAAGATGGTGTGTGTTGGAATGGATGGAGCTTCAGTAATGCAAGGCCATAGGGGCCGTCTTTGCACATAGATACAATCTTCTTATGCACCCTACATTACTCCCATTCACTGCATGGCCCACAAAATGAATCTAGCTTTTGGATTTGTTAGCAAGCATGGTCCAGTACAAAAAGTTGAAGTTTTAATCAAAGAGCTCTACCAATACTTCTATCAAAGTCCAAAATTATTGAGGGAGTTTCAACACTTTGCCAAAGGATTAACCAATGGGAACAAGATTTTGAAGGATAATGATACTAGATGGATCTCTTTGGATGAAGCAATGCATCGAGTGTTTTCATAATATCAATTATTGCTTGGTATAATGAACTCAAGTCATGAAGAAGCAGGGCTACCCAAGTTTCCTAATCTGCTATGAAGGTTAAGTAATGTAGAGACACTCTTGACATTAGCAGGTCTTCTCCTCCTACTGGAGTAAATGAGAACTATAATGAAAAAGGCCCAACAAAGAGAAATGTATATTGAAGAATATGCTATGCTTCTTAAATCGACATGCATGACGCTAGATAATCTCTATCGATTATGTGATAATGTAAAATTTGCCACCTAGCTTAAAATCACAGATTTGGACAATCCTGACAACTTTCTAAAGATCGGTGTAAATGGGGAGCTATGTGAAGAAGTACGTGGAGTTGAGATACCAATGTACTACTATGCCAGGGTCGAGTCCAAGGAACCAGGAAGGAACAATAGGAAATGAGTATCAAATGTTGAAAGGGAAGACTTTACCAAGATCATTGAGTTTGTAACTGCTTCTGTGAAGTGCATTGCCTATGATATTTCTTCAGAGATTAGAGTAAGATTCCCTCCAGTACAACTACTTGAAACCATTTCTATTGTGTTTCCTCAATATTGGAGTATCAACAATTCAAAGGATTATCGAAATAAGCTACTAACTTTGATAGATCATTTTTTCAAAACAAAAGGGGAATAATATAATATTATGCAGAGCCCCCATGAAGATGGATTTGCAACAAGGATTTGGAAATATCTAACTGAGAGTGAAATGTTGATTGATTCAATATCAAGATTTTTCAAGCTTGTTGATTTTTGTCTGACCATGATATGGGGTCACTGGAGGATGAGATATTTTTTAGTGCTTTGGGGTTCCTAAAGTCAAAGCTAAGAAACAAAGTAGACAAGAATTTGGAAAATTTCTTGAGGCTATATATATCCAGGTATGAAGTTCATACTTTTGCTTAGGACAAGGCACTAAAATTATGGAGGAATAAATGTCAGAGAAGAGGGTTGGGAAACATTTCATACCAATGTGGGAGTGCCAAAGACAATGATGTGACTTTCATTAACTCATATACTGGTACTGGTAATGCTAGCATTGAACTTGAGTTAAGCATAGGTATACAGAGTGGAGAAAACATATTGAAGAACCAAGGAGGCTATGAAGTTCATGGCGATGAATCTGAGGATCCCGATAATGAGATGATGTGGAAAATTAAACCTTTGTAGAAGTAGCAGGTCCTAGGTATTTATTAAAATTTTTGCTGTAGTCTTCTGTCAATCTTTGTATCTCATCATCATTCATCAATCATGCATAATATTATATTCCAATGTCAAAATTGAAAAACATGAATTTGGTTGATAATATCATGAATTCTACAATTACAAATGGTTTTCTTTTGCATTATTCAGCTCATATGGTACAATTCTTAAAGATTTATTTTTTATTTTTTTGAAAACATAGAAAGTCATATGATACAATTCTTAGAAATAGATATTCTCATTAATTTATTTAAAAATATATAAAACAATGTAACAATTCATTCATTAATAGTAGTAAGAAGTAGAACACAAATCTATGTGCTTTTGTTTGCAAAAGTAAATCGACAATGAATTATGACTCAGGAGTCAATACCCAATTTCACTTTCATTACCCTTTTCAAATGACCTTAAATTCCTTTTTATAGAAACAAGGAAGCAACAATAGCTTCAGGTCGATTTTCCTAATGTGAAGTCTCAAAATCAAAATCAGTAAGAGTCAAGAGTAGTAAACCATCTCTACAACTGTACATTTATGCATTTGATAGGCCAATTTAGTAAATTAGCGATAGCATTATAGCATCTGCTACATTGATCCTGTTAAAAGAACAAAGTTCAAAATTGTTAATTTTAACTCAATTCAAGCCAATAGATAAATAATATAGAGATGATCTAAACTAAAAGTACTTTCACATACTATTTTTGATTAGATGATTTTGCGAGTTTGTTTAATAAGCTTCATTGTACATCATTTGGAAGGTTAATATTTTTCAGGTTATATTAGATGACCTGCAACGTCGTCATCCATCCATAATTGTTAGACTATCTTGAAAGAAATGATCCTTCCAATACTGCATTCAAATTTGTCAGTGGTTTGATGCATATTGCAATGCCTTCATGAGTTGTGTCTTGAGGAAGCTTGCCTAAATCAGTCCTTATTGTCTCCTCCAAACTTTTTTGTAAGCTTCTCTTCCAACAAAATTTTTTAATTAGTTATTAGGACCAGGACTCAGAAAACCATGACCTATCATTTCGGTTGTTGTTTGATTCATCTTGGCGAGCTTTATCTCAAATAAGGGAAGAGTTTCCTCTACTTCCTTTTGTTTCTAACATTTTTGTAAGACATAGGTTTCTTTTATTAATGCAAGAGCATGGTCATGAATTCCCTTGCTTTCCAAATGCCTGTCATTGGTTGTGTTGATTTTATTCAAAATCTGTTTTGCAGTTTTCTCTCTTTGACACAAAATTTTGTTCTTGTCAATGTGGTCTTTGAGCTTCCCAAAAACATCTCTAAGACTTTCATTCAATTCAAAAAAATCACACAACCTATCATTAGTCACCTTTATTTTACCCCAAAGGTCTCTTTTTATTTGCTTGACTGTATTTTTCATTTGGTCATTCAAGCAGTTTTTGTAAGTTTTATTTGTCTTATTAGCCTTTTTTAGCTCTTCTCTCAATTCTGACAACTGGTTTTCACTGTATTTTTTTATTTTCTCTTCTTCCTCTTCCCACTGGTTTTCTTTCTCTTCCCACTATTTTTCTTTTACCCTCTCATCCTCCAATTCTTTCTTTAATTTATTGTTTACTTGTGACGCACTCTCCACGCTTTTGTATACATTTAATGAAGAGGCTTTATCATCCTCAAGACTTTGATTGCTCTCTTCTAACTTTTCCCTCAAAAATTTTAGTTCTGCCTCCATATGTTCTTTCTGACCAATTTCTTCCTTAGAGGATGAATTTTTTATCCTTTTCTCTAATTCTTTGCACCTGTTATCTGTTGCTTTCTCCTTTGCCTTTTCATTTTCTAGGTCTACATGTAACTTTTCTATTCTTCCCTGAAGCTTTCCATTCTCTCTCTCCAAATTCATCACTGAACTATAGACAACTTGGTTGGTCATTTTCAACACATTTATCTTGTCCACATTTTTAATTTTTGATAAATCCATTTGGAGGGTACTAACTTGATATTCAGATGGATCTATCTGACTCTCTCATGGATTGTTATCTCTAGCTGGGGGTATAACAACCATGAAATCTATCATTTATTTCTTTGGGTCATATGTAAGAGATAACCTATTTGATGCACGTTATGAATCATGAGATTCATCAACTGCATCCCTCTTCAATGTCTTAGTATTTTGTCTATTCCTATTTTTTGTTTGTTCAAAGTTAGTTACAAAATTATTGTAACAAAAATTAGGGTTTTCTGGCATAATTGAATGTTTGAAAGGTGAAATAGAACTTGCAGCAATGTACAAGCTTCCACCTGTGGTTTGAATAATTGAACCATGAGGATTAGTAATAGTAACACCCTGACCCATTACAAGTGTAGTATTTGGACTATTCAGAGGGTTTTTTCCATAAGGTGTGGCAATTGTTGGACTCACAGTCATAGATACCATTGGCATTGTTGTCATAACCTTTTGCTTCTTTAAATTGCCTTGATCTCTGGGATCCACTGATTTCATGTCTAATTGTAATGTCCTTTTCAAACCATTAGTACTACCCATGCCATCCCCACTAGTGGCAATGGCACTTGATTTAGATTGAATCTAAGTGCTTGGAAAAGGTGGAATTAGATTTGAAGCTGGAACAAATGAAGGTGCAAGGGTATGAGACTGAGTAGTACCTTTTTCTGATGAATTTCCAATTACTGGTGCCCTACCATGTTTTGGTGGATCAGGTGTGGAAATTGGATACCAATTCCCTTTTCCTGTGGGACCCAGACCACACCTACCTAGAAAACCCATTTTTTCTAGCATCTTTGTCCCTTTGCCATATTTTTCTTTTGTGGACGCACTATCTCCAGTAGAAATTGTCACAGAATCCTGCCCATCAAAATCAGTATCTTGATCATCATAATCACTAGGATGTGCTTGACCAAGGTGCTCCGCATTCCACAAATTGTTAAATACTTCATCCTCATATGCATCATAAAAATCTATAGAGGTCTTTGGCTCGCCAAGATTCTTCCTCATTTCCCAAAAATCTTTAATTTTGGTTGCAGTCCAATTATCATCTTTACATTGAAGTGCTATATTCTTTGAAATAGCTTTTGTAGATGGTTGAGCAGCTTGCTGGTAGAAATTGTAGGATGTCTTGTGCTGCACTTTTCCTTTCTACTTGTGCAATGCGATAATTTGTGATGAAAATTCTTGTATTAAAATATTATTTTCAGTGGCATATTTCTCCATCTCTTTTTTGACCTTGTCCCGGGACTCCATGTTTTTAAAATTTTCTATCAATGACATACTCTCATGTTGACATTTGCTTGCGGAGCTCCCATTCACTCTAATATTTGTTCCAATTATGTTTAGTGGATCATACTTTTAGTGACTGTCAAAAGTAAAGCAAAAAATTGAAAAAAAAAAGCCTCTGCCACTTTGAATCCTCTTCTCTCAAATGTGAATCCTCCCAATGAGAAAGACAAGGAAGGAAATATTATTTTCTTTTGCTGACCATTAAAGAGTGCATCTGTTCTCTCCATCTGCCAAAAATATTTCAATGAAAATACCGTATCCGTAACATGTAATGGAAGTTTGTAGAGTTCTACCACTGAACCATAAAACCTTAACACATTGTAGTCTTCCATGAAGTACTAGTCAGCCAATTGTATTTGACTTCCAAGTTGAATGCAATCTCTACAAGACATAGGCAATCTAGGCAACGGAGTGCCTATAATTTTATGATACATTGGTGCCAAAAATAAGTCTACACAATTTTTATAGTTCCTTATGTTATCTCTCATCCTTTTTTGAAGTGTCCACTCATATATTACATTTTGGACCTGACTTTGAATCTTGTTTGTCTTAAATATCGCATGATTCTTTGCTAACAAAAGATAACACAAGTAAGGTTGTGAACCTAAATGTCTAATGTGAACCTCTTTTAATCATTAGTAATTTTTCTTACATGCAATAAATAGTGTGCTCAATAAAATTATATTTTACTGGTTCTTTTTCACAATGAATATGAAAAATCATTTCAAGAATGTTCGCACCCACTTCTTTGTTACTATCCAATCCCAAACAAAATTCTAACAGGGAAATAC
>MU223355.1:1357360-1376268 GCA_018584345.1 Thuja plicata | reverse complement strand
GGCGCCCGGATGCTTGTGGATGCTTCTGGGAAGCATTCACAAGCATCCGGGCGCCCGAAAGCGCATCCCAGGCGCCCGGATGCTTGTGGATGCTTCCCAGAAGCATCCACAAGCATCCGGGTGCCTAGGATGCGCTTCCAGGTGGCACCCACCTGCCATCCGCATCAGCTCGCACCCGCATCGGCATCCAACAGTTTACAGCCCGCATCGGTAACTAAGATATTATTTAACTGCATATTAGACAGAGTACAGCTAGAAAAAGAAACAATTAAGCACATTTCATAAATATAAAGTGTTGTCTTGGGACATATAGTGTTGCAGTTTAAACACTTCATTGGTGAAGTGGCCACCAAGGTTCAAACCCCTACTGGGCCATTGTGCTTGCAGGCCTTGTGCCTTCACTGGGTCATTGAGCTCGCAAGTTTGAACAAGTGAAGTGTGGGGAATAGGTCCCCCGGTTCATAGCTCCAGGTCAAAAGCATTTCACATGGAGCCAAAGGGTGTTTCGTGCCAATGTCACTGGTCACACTACAATATTTATTAGGCAATAGTTTTTTTTTTGTTAAAACATAAATTGTCAAGTTGAAACAAGGAGAATACACGCGGCATCAATGTAGAGTAACAATTTCTCAATTGTTTGTGATTTTTTCATCACTACTAGTTTAAAAAAATAAAATACTTTACAGTTGTAAAGAAGTTTTTGAAAAGTGGCTCTAACACCAAGAGGACCACTCTCCTACACCTACTGATGACATTATTCTTCATTGTAAAACATGCTTCTATTCTATAACATAATTTCCTTATATAGGGTGCAACAACCAAAAACACAATTCTTCTTCAATATAACACTTCATAATAACATAATATAATATAATATATTTACTCGTCTCCTCACCCTACATAAATGAGCAACTTGTATCTTACCACAACAATCATTTTCTGACCAAGTTCATCAATGTGAGTGGTTATGTCTTTGCATGTTGACAACTTTTCTAGTCATGTTGAGCATTGTCAATTGTTGACGGTTTTGTCTCATTACATATCAAGCAATGTCTACCTAAGGAGGGTCCTAGTCCTTAGGATAAGTCGGAGGTTTTCATATCCACGCAAACATTGATTATTTATCAGAGATACACGATATATTAAATATAGATCCAAGAAATTTAAATTGAACTTATTAATTTTGTAAAACAAGGCTGTAACAATTGTCATGAACATTGCCACAAACGAAATTGCCTCAAAACTAGCTTACCTGAAGTGCATTGATATTCCTTAGTATAGCCTTGGTTGATGACTGGCACTTTGACAATCGATAATGCATGTGTTCAACTTTATAAAGTTGTATTACAACCCATGATATAGCACATAGATGTTTGACCCGTGTAGAGTTTGATTCATAACCTGCATTCAGATTAAAGTGAAACAAACAGGTCACTCCTCTAAAAACCTGCAGTGAGAAACAATTATGATAAATATTCCAAGAAATAATGAAGACCTACCTTCTGATGAAGAAGCCTCTAAAAGTCCAAACACAAAACTTGTAAGTTTCTCACTCCTAGAGAAGAGAAAAATACAGGGAAGAATATAGTACCCACCAATTGTTTTTTGGCTATTTTCATTCATCATGCAGTCCTGTGTATGCAGAAAATGTAATGTCAAAACGAAAATTATGCAATTACATTTTCAACACTTACAAACTACCCCAAAGATTCTATAGAAATGCTTTGTATTTATGCACTTACATTTTCAACACTAACAAAAGACAAGCAAAGATTCCATAGAAATGCTTTATTTAATGGAACAATTTAGTAAATATCTAGAAGTCCTTACAGCTATAAATTCCATAGAATAGAACATACAAATTTTACATGTAGTTTAATTTTATAAAAAAATTATTAGTACAGATCATAGAGGGCACTAACAACATATCCAAGTTCAAGACTGTAGATTAATATGTGGCAAGATTGTGCAAACAATGACCTCAAATCATCATGTGGTTCAATAGCAATAGCATTCAAGTGCATACGGATCTTACAACTTTTGGTGACCCATTACCCTTATGCTGTAAATCAGAATGGCGAACCAAAGATGCAGTCATGAATTTGAAGTGGAACTCTTGCAAAAAATGAATTATTCGAACAGAAACAAGAGAGAATGTGTTAATATATTCTAGCATTGTTTGTTTGCTTGCTTTTTTGCCCTTCTCCATTCATTTCAAATAAATTGTGGGATAAAAAAATGCACATATCAAAATAAAAATCCTAATTTACTGTCCCTTGCAATCATTATAATTGAAAATTTGCAAATAAAGAAGAGCTTAGGCACAAGCCAAGATCAAGCCATGACCAAACTTGCCAAGCATCTCATGTAATGTCCCCATTTTCGTGAGCATCAACTTTTAGAGGATTAACCTATTTCCTAACCCTAATAGGCTAATGGAGTTGTTCAGAGGGTCCAGTTTGGGCATCATAGAACTTTTCAGACGGTAGTTGTCAGCCTTTTCATCTCCAGATCTTTCTTATGTTCTAAGGCTAGGTTATTCAGAGGCTTCTAGCTATGTTTTGACGTACTTACTATTTATAGTAAGTCTACACTTGTTTGAGAGGGACCCTTACTATTTTTAGTAAGGCAGTTGGATGCGTAGTGGGAGCCATGGTTGACCTCCAGGACAAAGAGATAATAAGTTATTAAGGAGATAATAAAGTTTACAATGATATTAATGGTATTAATGATTGATGGTTATATTATAAAGTTATTATTTAACTATATAAAGGGACTTTAAAGTGTGGGCCATTTTATATTATTAAAAGTTACACCTTTATCACATTATATTATATGGTTGACCAAGTGCATTTAATGGTTATTTAATAAGTTTGAATCATGGTGCCTATCTTTGGAGGGAATTATAATTATTATAATTCAAACTTTTCAAAAGGAAATGGTCTTCAAGTTACTAAAGTTATGCGAAGTGTAACCAAGAAGACTCTTTATCTATTTTCTTCTTGAGTAATATAAAAGCCTTGGTATAGAAATCGAACCATATGATGAATTGATGATTTGTTTGTATTTGGTCGAGAGAAATTGGAGAAGGGTTTCAGAATATTTGAGCTTGTAGGATTGTGAATTCTACATTGCCTGGCACTCAGAACTGGTGAGACACCCAGCGATTTGTGCATCTCAGCTATGGCTTCATTCTATGGCCATGAATGAACTTAATGGTGTTCAATTTGGTGTGAGAATCCATTGTTTTTTTCCTCGGGAATTGCTACAGATTGGAGGAAAGGGTTTGCATTGCTAGTCTTCAGCAACGAGTGTTGGCATGAGTCATTATAAAGGCAGCCGCAGCATATATTTAAGCCACATGATATAAGAAGAGCATTCGCAGGTGATAGCAAGGGCATTGTGTGGGAGTTTGATGTCATTTGGTTGCATCATAATTCAGTACCAAGGTTCCTCCATTCCAATTCATAGCTGTGTTTCAATTTTGGGCCTACATCATTCCAGTGATATATAATTCCAAGTTCCTAAAATCTGTAATAAGTCTTTCTCATGCACTTGATGAACATTGTAAAAGTTTTTTGCTTATAAGACTGAGGAGGGTTTTAGTGCTTAGTTTGGTTTGAATCATTTACTTTTTTTTCATGCATTGTATCAATTTTCATTTCAAGGGAAAAACAATAAAAAGTATATAAATTCTGATAATACAAACAAACAAATACCACATTGGGTTCATTATGGGCACTTCTACTCCTAGTGAAAGCCCTAGTCATTCCTCCCTGCAACCGCCGATGATTGCTCAAGCAGAGAACCGTTCTTTCAAACAAGTTGTCGAGGGCGATCATAGCATCCCAAATGGAGCAAAGTTCATCAAGTGCAGTGCCAAGGAACCCAGCAGTTAGCCATAGGGAAGAAGTAGAGGTAAGGACCTTCCTCCCTCTGGGTTTATTATCAAGCCTAATTCTCAGATGTCCTTAGCGATAGAGAATGAAAAGTCTAGACTTAGAGATTGTGTTGTATTTTCTTTTGTTCTTGATATTTCGAAGTTCCCTTCAAGGACTTTCCTAAATGATTGGCTCCACAATGTATGGGAGAAGAAATCAGGGTTTCATTTTACATATTTTCGTATGTTGCAAAAAGGCTTGTAGATCTAAGTCATTCACCTCAGACCTTTGTTGCATGTTGTGTGCTCCACAATATGTGTCAGAAGGTTGGAGAACCAGAGCCACCCTTGTGGATGGATCCCAAGGAAAATTGGCATGTTGCAAGGCCACTTGAGAGTGAGAAGTCTTTACATTATTTTGGAGAGAATTTGAGACAAGCTTGGTGTTGTGAAGAATGTTGCCCTTGCTGAGAGGGAATCTTAGCATCAGTGATCCATGCTACTTGCTAAAAAATATTTCTCTAAGACGAAGAAATATGAGGTGAAAGGCCTTGTAGTGTATATTTCTCTGAGGGAGAAATATGAGGTGAAAAGCCTTGTAGTGTATATTTCTGTGAGACGAAGAAATATGAGGTGCAAGCCCTTGTTCATCTCTGAGAAGAGACGTCATGTTGAGAGACTCCGTGATGTACCCTTGTACTTGTGTTTCTTTCCACACATGGGAGTAGTCATGATGGATGTCATGTTGAGAGACTCCATGACAACATCACCTTGAGAGACTCCATGATGAACTCTTGTACATCTCTGAGACTGAGATAAGATTTTTTCCCCAAATGGGTGTAACCATTGTGGATGTCATGTTGAGTGATTCCATGACATTATCACATTGAGAGATTTTGTGATAACTCTTTTCCACAAATGGATGTAGCCATTGTGGGTGTCATGTTGAGTGACTACATGACATTATCACATTGAGAGATTCCGTGATAAACTACTTTTTTACAAGTGGGTGTAGCCATTGCGGATGTCATGTTGACAGACTCCATGACATGAATATTTGGAAAGATACCTCCCTAGCTAAGAGGGAGTGTTGATGATATAGCATTGGGAGTTTTGTTTCTCTCTAAAATTCAAATATATAAATTACTTATTGTTGTTGTTTTGTCTCATAAAGTTGTCTATTTGTTTCATCTTCTATTCTGTAACGGTTGCCTCTGTATTGGCACCTTTTGGAGATCCTAAATGACTCTTCATTATGAAGATGATGAAGAGTCAAGTTGAGAATATATACATCAAGGAGGTTTTAGTATCGGGTGTAAAGATTAACGATTTTTGCTTCAAGGAGATCATACGAAGGAAGATTCATTACTGGTTATTATCATTATTACTTCAGTTCAAAATGGTATTGACCAAATTGTAATCCATACTTCTATTCGTGCATTATATATATAAGTGATTTATTTGTGGCTAGGTTTTTCTCCCTCAAGGAGGGTTTTCCCAAGATATCTGTCATGTCTTGTTATTCTTGTTATCTTTTGTTGTTTTATCTTCATTTCTGTATAGAAACATTAACAATTTGGACTGATTTTTGGAAGCCATTGGAGGCGGAATAATATGTTTATTATTGCTGGAATATTATATGCGATTTTGGCATAAGGGTTTGCATATTTTGGGAGAGTTGGACAATGCTCAGCTAGGGAAAAAAAGGTCAGCACTTTATATCATATCTTCAAAAAACATTTACTGCTGTTATCAGTCATTTTGGTCACCATTTGAGACAGTCGTACCTTCTTCTAAATATTGGGCTTCTATCCTTGCTTGGGTATGTGTGCCCATTTTGATAAATTTCAAATCTGAGACATTACTCTGCTGTTGTAATTGTATTTTAGGTCTGATCTGATGCTGATAAAGTGACTTTTCAATGAGAAACTTGATGTTTATGTTTTATGTATCTATTAGTATTTGCGTTTGTATGTGTTCTTTATTATTGGGCATTATAGGGGACGCTCTCTCAGCCCCCTGCTTCTTGATTTCAACTTTCTTTTTTTTTTTTTTTTTTTTGGGGGGGGGGGGTNTTTTTTTTTTTTTTTTTTTTTTTGGGGGGGGGGGATTACGTTGCTAGGTTAATTAGCATTTGTTAGTGTGGGGTTATTTTCAAAAGGTTGTGGTCAAGGGGTCGGCAGTTGGCCAATGGTTGGCACTCGACACCGCTCTATATATACATTGTACTTACCTTCGGGTGGGGTTATGGATGTTATGTTATGGTGGTAGTGCTGTTGTTGGGAATACTGTGAAAGACATTGTAAAAATTGAGTTCAATGAATATGCAGTTCTGAGTTCTCTCAAATACATTGTAGATGCTTACTGTTATGTTTTACATGCATTATATTCTGTCCTGAACGTAGACCCCACAGGGAAAAAAAAAATAAGAAATCAGAAATCAGACCTTGCATGCAAAGTGTTTGTCAAAACCTCAAACATCCAAAACTAAAAAACAGGGCAGAATTAGTAAGGGTTCTTACAATAGTACTTCAGTGGACCAAAAAAAACATTTAAGGGGTGAGGTACATTTGGTACGTCCGCACCAAAAAATACATGCATCCATATATACATCTATATATGTATATATATATATATAATATATATATATATATATTAATTAAACATTAAAAATCAAAATATATTACTTGCATAATAAAAACAAAATATATACATTATAAATTAAATATAAACATTTTATATTAAATAATCTTGTATATTTATAAAACCTTTTAATTTATAATTTTATTATTTAATTATTACTATATAGTTTAGTAATAAATAAGCAATATCCCAATATAGAATATAATAGTTTAAATTTTAAAATATTCTATGATATTAATTAATAACTATAGGGTTTTGGGGTTTGAGATAAAGGAAAAATAGGGCAACACATCAATTTTCCCCATACACTAACACTCAAATCTATTCTTATGCTGGCAGCTATCTGTTGATTCTCTCCCAAACAAAACGGATCATTTAAAAATCTTATCAACCATAGAATCTAGTGAGAGGCACCAAATCTCTCCATGGATTGCTCCTCCCACTCCTCCCCCCATCAAAGTGCCTATTATTCTTATTCTAGTGACGCTTATTTTGTTTCCTGGCGTAGTTTTCAAGGCAGGATGACCATTTAGGATTTCGGATGATTCATTAATCATTGGAATCAATCAGTAAATCCTGCATCAACCCTGGAAATTAGAATAGCCTCAATACACCCTTGAATTATTCCACGTGACTACAACCATAAAAAATGGAATACTAATCGTTTCCATATAGAATCGCAACCAAATTCAAATTCCAAACTATTGTACCCAAAAACGCAAGGTTTCCCTATCAATTTGGTGGCATGGCATATTTCGTGTATTTTTTGAAGTAACTTGAAGGAAATTCTCTCATAAATTCTGTAATTCAAACAGATTTTGACAGTCTCAGTTTAATATCTAAGTAATTAATGTATTACATTATAAAAAGGAATATTACCATAATGTCAGAAAGTCACCTCCATTAAAAATTTACAGCTATATACATGCCAAAATAAATGTTATAAATCATTTCATAATGAATGTAATAAATACATATCTGCAATTCTTTCACTTAATTGTCTAGCAATTCATTACTATCATATCCATCCAGGAACACATTTTGACAATATAATAAGGGAAACCAAATTATAAGAGAAAAAATGGATACAGATTGCCTACTTGACGTGGAAACTTACATGAGCAGTATCTATCAAGTACTGATAAATATAATGAGGTAAATCGTGAATAAGCCGGACAGGAAGTTGCATGCTTCTGGAGCTGAGAACCACAACTACCCTAAGCAAGGTGCAAGTGATATCAAGGGATAATTTATGAGCCTGCATTGTACAGAAATCAACTTACATGGTATCAGTCAGCTGACCATTAACATAACAAAACCTACATGAGAAAAATGAATGATTAACAAAAGAAATAAGAAAATGTCACACATTTTAGATGGTGGTATGCTACTATCACCAGAAAATATAAAATAAAGTATAGAAAATATTTATGAAATTTCACATTCATGTGCATTTTCATGAGTATATAAGCAACCACATTAGAACAATACAACATGAAAGACAAAATGAAAATTTTATTACTTTTAAGGGTTTTCCAACCAATGCAAATAACCTGGAATAAAATGAAGAAAAAACTCAGAAAAAAAAAACTTACCAGTTCTTGGAAAATTACAGGCTGGATTAAACCCAACACAAGACTTTCATCTCCCAACTCCGATAGACAAAAACAAACTAAGCGAGCAATAACCTTATACTTCCCAAAGCCAAGACTTATGTCTGGATCAGTTTCACTTACTTCAGAACAATTTTTAGGATTATCTGATGAACAGCCAAGTGATCATTAGAAGACTAATTATAATGTTACACAAAAGATTACTAAAGGTTATTAAAAATACTCTGTACATGAAAATCACATCTCATATTCTTGCAATTCACGAATATTTATCATTGAAGAAAAAAGATACTTCCGTTTTATTGGAGAGCCATGTTATTAGTTAAATTTTTGTGAGCATTACAATAGCCTTATTTTCCTCAAATACCACCACATGAACTAACATTGCTTAATGTATAAAATTGCATAGCTTAGCGAATTTAAATTTCCACTGGTAAGCGTTTTGAGAAACATATCTGGGCACGACTGCGTCATATATAATTCTTTCCAAAATTTTGAGTCTTAGAACCCTTAGATTAAGACCCTTTGAGCAGCTACCCCTTGTAGACTAGACATTACTATAGCCTAAATTCTAGCAAATGGCATATCCAAAGAATTTATCATTCAACATATCGACGTGACATCAATAATTGAACATTGAAGAGACAAAGGGAATACATAAATCATTTATCTACCTTTCTACATCAAAACTCTCCAGCAATTGTGCTATAAATTACATGCACGCCTCTAGTATCTTTGTAAAAATAAACACCTAAATGCAGCAACAATTGTAAAAAAAAAAAAAAGCATAAATCAAGGTCAATAAATATAAAAATAGTGATCGTTTGGCCATTGTGATCAAGGGCTTGTGCCTTTGCTGATCCAATGTGCTCGCAGGTTTGAGCCTCAGTATTGATAGATGAAGATGAGATCTCCCATTTGTGACCTCACCAGTTCATAGCTCCAGGTCAAAAGTGTTTCACATGGGCTTCAATGGCATATGTCATGCCAGTGTCACTAACAATGTTAAAAAGTTTACCAGGCACTTATTATAAAGAAAATATAAATAAATAAAAAACTATATATATACAAACTCGTGAATTATAAAGAATAGCATAAAACAAGGTCAGTATGTATTCAAACTCATGAATTATAAAATATAAAAAATAGTGATACACATAATTACTCATAAAAAAAATATTTAAATACATCTTATTCATAATTTGCAAAAATGAGAATACTCAAAAATTCATCATTCAATGATTTGTCAAATCAAAATGTCAATACACAATGAAAATTTTAATCAATATTTAATAGTCTTCATATTGTGATATTGCTATCAGGATTCAACTATGTAGTTTTTAATTCAAACTCATTGACCCATGTTGCATGAGTAGTGGTTCACAAGAACCCATCTCTCATGAGAATGAAACGATCACTTCATCAAAATTATCAAAGTCAACATTTGACTCAATTTCTTTGAGCCACAACGAATTGGAGTGCCACTCCCACTAACTTTGTCACATGCAAAAGTTGTCCCATCTATAGAGACTTCGACAAGTTGTGCAATTGTGTAATGTCCCCTTTTTGGTGACCTTGAAATATAATTAAATGATTAATATTAACTTGTCCAAATTTTAAAAACAAAAATCACATAACTTAGTTTTAATTATTTAATTGTGTAATGTCCCCTTTTCACGACCTTGAAATATAGTTAAATGATTAAAAATAAGTTGTCAAAAATAAATAAATCACATGACAACCTATTTTAATTATTTAATAAGGCTATTAAAATAACTTTACTGGACAATTAAATAAAACTTTAATACAATCACTTAATTTTTGTTTCTCTCAAACTCAATTAAAAGAAGGGGAAAATCAAGAGGCAAAGAAGAGGAAAGCCAAGAGTCACTCTAGTGGACTATGAAAGAGCAATGAGAGGCTCATTATGATTATGCTTGGTTTTAATATTTTTGTTGGAGAGCTTGAGAGATTCTCACTTTCAGTTTAGAAAACATGAAGACAGAAACCCTTGGGATTTCTCTCTCGGATTGGACAAAAGTCCAGTTCAAGTTTAGAGTAGATTCATTTAGGATTCACCATCGCAATTTAATGCTCACTTCTGCGGGGGTTTCAAATTTGTAAACCCTCATTATAAGACAAATTTGCGAGATAGAGTGGTTTAACAGTATCTTTTTATTTCGTCTTGCAGAATTATGATGGTCATCTTTGAGGAAATAATAAATGATGTAAAAACTTGCTGAATAATATTATAAACTCATTAATAATTGTTGAGCGCCATTGCATATATTTCTAGATAATGATTAGTGGTTAGAGTAAATATTTGTGTTTAATCTCGGCATAGAAAGGGAGGTTGGCTTGTAAGACGTTTTGGAGTAGTCAAAGAGAATATATAATGTTTAATCTGGCCACTACTTTTTGTTTTAGTGAACGGCAATAATATATTCTAAATGATTATGAAACATTGTGAATTCCCTAAAGCTACGTGACATAAGGAGGATGATATATTTATATCGACTTTCTTTTAACAAGTAGTGTGAGTTTGAATTGCAGCCACAATTATATATCATAGCAGGAGCTTTAAAAAATTTCGGCGTAGAGATTTTTTTGGGGGGCAAATCACGGGAATTTCAAAAGGAGAAATGGCTTCTTCTTTGTAGAACCTAATTTCCTCATTGTCTTCGGAGTTGAATGGAAACTTTTGAGTTTCTTTCTTGGCAAGTTGTGGATTTATAAAGAGTTGATTCTAGCATGATTCTTTGTTACTGGTGGCATATGTTTTAAGGGGCGATAAATCTTCTTTCTCTAGTGATATTTTTTCCTTTTGGCATGAGAACTGGAGCTTATTTGCCAATTCAATATTTCAATCGGAGCATGGTGTTGCTCCCTCAAATTGTGAGTCTCTTTCACCAACTATCAAGTAATGTCCCTTCCTTAGACAGTCCAGTTGTTAGCAAGGGTTGGCCTATTATCAGGGTTCTTGTAGGTCAGCAAAGTGGTTAGGGAACCCATCCAAGATTCCAAAGTTTTGTGGAGCTACGCATGGGCTTTATAAGCCATTTTGGACAATTTGAGACAGTCTCCTTTTTTTTGGGAGGGGTTCCTAAATTTTAGGGATTGATTGGGAGTTGACCGGAATGCATCAGAGGGCCTCAAGGATCATTCTGGAGGCTTTGATCCCAGTTCCTATTTTTTAGGGAGGATCCCTATCTTTTAGGAGGGGACCGTCAGTTCACCTACGATATTTAGACATCACCAGGATGGCATGGGCATCATCAAATTTCAGTTTGGGGTCTCGGTGATGGATTTATGAATAAAATTGGAATAATTAAGTTGGGGCCTAATGTTCTAACTTCTAATTTAAATGAAAATAAAGTGATTTAATTAAGTCACTTTATAATATAATAAAGTGTAATAGAGTGGCCCCCCCATGGCATGAACCCCTAGAAGTTATAAGTGTCAAGTTGCTTTTAAAAGGTGGGCATTTTATTAATGTGTAATTAGACCCTCAAGAGGTTCGAACCTCTAGAGGAGAAACAATATTAATAAATTTATTAAAAACAAAGCATGAAACCTTAAAAAGGGATCAACCCATTTGGAGGGAAAAGGGAAAACTGAAAAGTTAAAAAGAAGATTTGGAATTCAGTTCATTCATTTTGAAAACACATTTTTTTTAAAGCAGCAGCTGTGTGGAGAAGAAATGATCAGATCTACTACAGAGGACGCAAAGCCGTCACAGTTTGGTGGCCCACAGGAGTGAGAAATCATCTAAGGGACATAATTCTTCAGTTTGGAACAGGTTATCAGTCATATTATTGTAGGAAAAATGTAATCTATTGACTGGATGGAGAAAATAACAGTGAGCAGCACTGTAATCAAGTAGATCAGGGACAGCCATTAGCAGATTGGGCCTTTCAGAGGTCATTACAACATCAACTTTGCATTATTCCAGCCTGTCGTACCATTTTGAGGACTTGGGCATCAAACCCTAGGTGGCACGTGGGGTTTCTTGTAGGCTTGCAGCTGTTTCAACATCTTCAGCAGTTGAGGATTTCATATCAGACCTGGAGCAGAATTGTGGAGTTGAATTTAGAAATGGAAGAGGTTGAATTTTGTGTCCCAGACTTGTATCAGGCACGTGTATACAGTTTGGGGTATGTACTTCAGTTATATTCTTGAATAAAAAGCATCTATATTGCTCTCTATTTGTTTATATGTTCATTTGTTTTGTTATCAGCAATCTCTTTATTCTAGCATTCATCAAACCCTTGCAAAGTTTAAAGCAAAACATCAAAAACACAAAAAAAAACAGAAATCACCAAAAGCAAACCAAAAAAATAGACAAATTCCCTTATTCGCTGGTTAAAGACAAATCAGAAAACCAAAAATCAGAAATTTGGATCAGAACTCAGTTAGGGATCTTTCATATCATGCTGCACACTGCTGATTACACAGCCGTCTTGAGATTCTCTTCTTTCTAAACACAACTATTCTCAAACCATCGAGGGTACAATATTGAGTCCCCATTGCTGAAGGCATTAGGATTCACTGGCAATGGAAAGCTGAAGACTATCATTTGCTGTTTGTGACCTATTGTCTTCTAATCGATTGGTGTGGAGTTTGAAATGAATGCTATTCATCCTCTACACGGGAGAAAACTGAATGACTGCAATGCCTATAAGTAATATTAAGGGTTCATTCTTCCATGTTTCTGCTACCCAAAATCCTTCATTCCTCTGGGGTTAAGCGTGTACTTCTCTTATATCACTCATTGAAGGACGATTCCTCTGAAGTTTCTTTTCATATTCTATATAGCTGCTGATTAAGGTATCCTGTAGCAGTGTGTATATCCTCTTGGAAGCATACATGGTTTCTGTGTAAAGTTGTGTATGTTTCTTGCCCAAATCGTGAGATGTGAAGTTATAGTATATGGAAGAACAGCATGAGTATGTCTGGACTGCCCAAGACAAAATCATTTAGTCAATAAATGCCTGGCTACTGTTTATATCTTCTGTGCATGGGAAAGTCTGTTAGAAGTATATGAAAATAGCATTCAGTTGCTATGTATATTCCTGTCACTATGATAGGAGTGAATACCATTCTCATCTCTGACTCAGTTTTAAGTTCTGCAGCATAGAGGCTTTGAGATGTTTTACCTCTCCTTTCCAAAAATGTTAATTTATCAATAGCAAGTTTGGTATTAAAATTGGCGGTTTATAAAGCATCTGTTGTATTTGCATATCATACTTGGTATTATATCTCTGGCTAAACATTCAAATTCCTTTACATCACCAATATGCAAATATGAATTCTTAAACAGAAGAACAAAGAAATAAATACTACAAACTGAAAACACAAATTATAAATTTGAAAATTGAGAAAATTAAAAATAAAATGACACATATTTAAGAGAGAACTTTTACAACAAGAGGCTGCAAGTAAATAGAGCCTTGTCCGTGTATATATCACCATTCATGAGCATCTCTTTCGTACTTGTCTCGAAGAGCACAAACATCCTAATTCCTTGAAGATATTAAGCGGCCATACTCACTCAAGATGACACTTTAGATATATACTTCTGGAAATATTCTTCTAAATGCACTGCTATAGCCAATTGCAACCTCTTCATTCCTATACGGTGCCACCTTTCTCGGCAAGGAAATTATCTATTTGCTATAATAATTTAAAGACAAAGCAAATGCCTGGAGATGTAAAAGCATGGTCATCATGTTCCAACAATCAACGATGATCTTTCGAACTCTTTTAAAAAAATTTGTGTTGGCTCATGCTCCTTGGCTTGTATTATAGTTCTTATTTTCTCAAATGTGGAGTCCATGCCTTCATAAATTTCACTCAAACATTGATAATTTATATTAACATACCTAATCATGTTGATTATGGGCTCTCTAAAAACATATTCCGCACAAACTAACCACTCATCATCTAAAATCAATTATTAAACTCGTTGGACTCTATTAGGGTAATTTCCCCTTCTCCTCGGTGATCACATGAGAGTTCATTAGCCTATTTCACGTCATCCCAATAGGCTAATTTGGAGACATAAGGGATGATATGCTGGACTTGTCATTATTTTCATTGGTGGAGAAATAACAATGTGAAATATTATTTTGTTAGGTTATTATTAAATTTGGAGGGAAAAGTCATTTTATGTTATAAATGGAAATTATTAATAAAATTGAAGTGACTTAAATTATAAAAAAGAAATAATTAAGCCATAAAGTGACTTTATTAGGAGAAAATAAAATAAAAGCGATTTTATTTAATTTAATTTTCCTCCTAGAGGTGGGACAAATCCTCTTGGAGGGGGGCGGGGGAGAATTTATTAAAAATCACAAAATGGAATTTGAGGTCCACAAATGGTTTGGGAAGTCTTTATAGAGGGGCCTCTTCCTTCTCCAAAACTCATTATATGATTGTTTCATATGTAATGTCCCAGATTAGTGATATTATATTAATAATATTAATTATTTAAATATTGGTAATTATATACTAATATTAAATAATTAACAACTAAATATTAGTTATAATTCAGAAGAAGTTACATTACGGGAACACTTTCCCTTATAATGGGTTTTTCGAGAGGAGGATATGCTTGAATTTTGAGATATTGGTTATGAAATAACAGATCGAGTGAAATCCTTTCATCAGAGCGCAAACCTCTGGCCTAGTGGTTTGAACCATCGTCAACAAGTTGACGTTTCAGAATATTACATCTTTGCAGTGAAGGAACTTCAACGTCTTATTATATTGATTTTTGGCTGCATACGACAGTATGGGAAATGATTATTTACAAAGAAGGCTGTGGCGAGTTTGGTCGAGGGCATTAGAATCCGGTCACTAATTGCTTGGATATAGCAATAATCTCCTACAGCAGTTTCACAAAAGACAAATACACCTGTGGTATTCTGTATTACCTTCCGGCAAAAGACAAACAAGTTATGGCAGTATTAGGCACAGCAAATCAAAGTCAAAACGTGAACCCTATTTGGCTCGGCAAGAAGACAAACGATTTGTTTGTTCTGGGAATTGTTGTCTCTACATCTGGCGCAATATACATCAGACAAAGGGACTACCCAGCCACGCAATAAGGATGCTGCGGGTTGACAAGAGAAACCACGTGCTGCGGAATTTAAAGTGTCACATCTGACACCTGCAAGCATTAATCGACACCAGCAGGAGACAAGAAGATTGCGATTGTATTACAACAAGCATTCACAGGTGCATATATTAAATACATCATTTTGTCATCTGTCTGGACTTATTTTTACCCACTACTGCAGTTTGTTTATTATTTCCTGGAAAGTGTATTGAATCGTACTTGAACATATGCATAAATTTAATTGATTTGAACCATTACAAATTGCCCAAATAAATATTCAGATGGCTGTTGAACCGACAAAGCGACAATCCAATGTACAGAATTTTCAATTACACCTAGGATGTGTTTTTGATACAATATTACCCAGATATTTCACTCTTGGAAATAGTCTAGAAGTCTGAGATTTTACATCATACTTGATATTTCCCCATAGTTGCTGGTGTGACTGTGGCAGCCATTTTTGAGGAAGAAAACCCTTGGAGATTTGTAGGTTGAAAGAAAACCCAACTCTACTTGTGAGGTAGACTTTGTAAGAGCCCTGCTAGCTCAACCTCTTCTCAACTTGGCAATTGTTTGTTTTTGTTTTGGGTTTTGGTTTTATTTGTTTTTTGAGAATATATATATATATATATATGGAATCACTATGCTTGCAATAAACGAATAAACTAAACAATTCTTCCAGCATAAATATACTTTTATTTATTGAAATATCTATAATGCACAGGAAATGACTTATTAAAATTCTGAAATATGTATATGAATGCAACTGGTAAAAAACTTGGCACCACGTATGGCCTGATAAGAGATAAAATTCACCAAATTAAATCTGCAACCACTAATGCTAAAGAAAGATCAATTCTGAAACCACAAATAGCTTGGAAAACCCTAGACGTAGGAGCTAGGAAGCTCATGCCTGGCAGTTGTGACACATGGTTTGTAGGAAATGTACGACAGCCTCCAATTCACCAATTCAATCAACAAATATGTTGTTTGTTGGCTAGAAATTTTGCAAGTCACTAAGAATACAACTTGAAAAAATTGTTACTTTTAGGCAGCAGTATGTGATATTTCTTTCTCCTCTCAGCAATAGGGGAGGCTCCCTTCTTACCGCAGGTGACTTCAATAAAAACTGAACTGTACTACAAACAGTTCTTCTTGCTACAGTAATACCAGTGGCTTAAGAATTGACGTAAGAACAATGCTTAAGACAACAGCCTACTTTAACTAAAAATGAAACAAATATAAGAGCACAAAGCCTCTTATCTCTACTTCAGATGATTACTCTAAAATCTGAAAATACGAGAAAGCACAAAGTCTTTCTTCGAATACCCTCTACTTTAATAAAAATTCTATCACTAAAGCCCAAAGCCTTCAGCTTCGAATTGTTGGAGCCACTACTATCTATAGAAATCCTGATTTTTTGAAGCACAAAGTCTTCAGAAAACTCTGATCAAAATGCTCCAATGATATACACAAGACAACTATTGATTTAAAGAAGGATCAACGAATGCAACAAAAGAATACACTCATTAATTTTCAAGATATACAACACAAAGTTTGCTAATCCTTGTTCCTTTATTCAATTGCTCAACTTTGCACCATGAAGCTCTAAGTTTTCAGAATACAAGAGATTTGCCTATAGTTTTCTTGCACACAACAAAAGATCCAAATTACAAAGGGTCTCACTTCTTTATATAAGAAAAGGAGAAGAAAGTGGAGAAGAAAGGGGAAACCCTTAACCATTTTGACTTATTCAATCCTTATCCCTAACTAACTAACTTTGACTTATTCAATGTTGTAGAATCTAATGTACTTACATCATGATTACATGATACTAGCATTGCATGCAATATACATTATGCAATCTATCAAAGATTCTATACTTTACAAAAACTTCGTGTTCTATAACACTTCAAAGGAAATTTATACAAGTCTCGAACTGGCAAAGAGACTTATGTATCACAGATGGATTCGGTGCTCCTGTATGCTAAGCAATGGTCGCAGTCTTGTGTGCTACACTTGCTGCTTTTGAAACTGCACCGTTGTATCCACCAAGGTTACTTTGTAGATGATTCAGGACAGCTCTAAAACCTGCCAATTTATCCATGGAGTTCAAACTGAAAGTTTCAACTTCAAGTTCTTGACGAATGAATTGTGCAAATCCTGTCATAGCTTGTTCCTCTTCAACAAGTTCACCGTCCTCAGTCATCAATTTACATGCCAACTCCTCGAAGGTTTTGACAATGATACCTTCAAGTTCTTTGCATACTTGCATGGCTTCTTAAATCTCTGTCGTCAAGTTCTTCAAAACTTGCTCTTTATTAGCCATTTGATCCAGGAAGTCAAAATACATCTCTTTTGAAGAGATTATTTCATATGCACATAGGACGTCAAAATCAGCGTCAGCCATTTTCTTCCATACATCTAAGTCTTCACTTAGAGTCTCCGTTTGCTTATCAAAAGATGTAACCCGCTCCTACAGTCGGGTGACAGTCTTCTTGACATTAGTGAACACTCGATAAGCATCCTTGATACTAATACTCCCTGTGTTTCTAATTGGCTGCCCCAATCATCTAACACTTTTACCCTTTTCTCAAGTCGCGTTGTGTTGTTGTGTCTCCTCCGAAAGCAAATTTACCTGCTGAGAAGAACTTTTTTGTTCGAGGGATTTATGGAGACGGGCATTCTCTGCTTTCAGTTGATGCTTTTTTCTCCTAGAGTTTGTCTGTTCTCTTTGTAAGTCGCTCCACTTCATCCTGAGCATCCAGCTGACACCCCAATCGTGTCTGTTTACCAAGTCCAATCTTGGTAATTTTGTAATCCGTCGTCTGAAGTTCATCAGCAAGCTTGTCTGAAGGTGGTTCAACTACCTCAGCATACTTAATTTTCTGCTCATCAACCATGACCTTTGAGACCACTTTTGCCTTCTTGTTCTTCAGAGCTTGAGATTTGTTCTTTGGTGCGAGATCAAATTCCTTAGGAGGAACTTCCAGTTTCTTCCTCTTCTGAGTGACCACCTAACCATGGAGGCAAGATGAAGTAAGAAGGGAAACCATCAGTTGCAACCATAGCAGTTATCGGCTTTGTTTGAGAAGTAGCAGGAGCATTTGTGATAGATGCTCCTGCTTGAACTGTTGTTGTTACTAGATTCTCTTGGACATCTTTCTCCATGAACAACTCTATCTGTGCGGATGTCAGATTGGTATCTGTCATAAGTGTTTCCAACTTAGTCAGATTTTCAAGATACTCATCAAAGATATGTGAGAAGTCATCCTTTTGTGTTGGGGCAACAGAAGAGATGGATGTAGAAGGCACTATTGTAGAAGAATGTATTGGCGGCATATGTATAGTGAAATAATCAACATCTGTGTCGAATGGTGACATTGGAGCTTCCTCCAATTCTGGTGTTGATCCATGCATGGCCTATATTTATCCCGCCTTTTGTGATTGCGGTATTTCAAGGGCAACTCGTGTAATGACCCTGCTCAAATCTGATTGAAAACTTTTGATTTTTGGCCTTGGAAATTTGTCAAACACTTCACATACAAGGGTCATATGACTGATATAACATTTCAGTTTGCTTTAATGACTCTTTTCTTCAATTAGCATCAATGAGAATGCTTGCAAGAAGACTCAAAATTGACTAAACAAT
>MU223355.1:1314656-1356163 GCA_018584345.1 Thuja plicata | reverse complement strand
CAGAAACCCTAGGCTCCACAACCATCAAACATCAACATCAACAACAACAAATCTGCCTGGTGAGAATGAAGCCCAAGATGCCTATTTATTCTTTTTTCTCCACTTTCTCCAGAAACTTCTAGAACCTTATTTTATTTTATTTATTAAGTGACTTTATAAAATATTTTATAAGTCACTTTATTAAATTAATTAAATATAAAGTTACCTTTTAATATTTATTTATTTGATAACTTTATAAATAATTAACTTAATACCACTTATTTATTTAATTAAAATAATTAATTAGTCATCCTCATAAAATATTCATTATTTTGGACAACTTAATTAATTAAAATTAATTAAATCAAATTACCTCCAAAACGGGGACATTACAACTCGATCCTGCAATTCATCCTCGTTATTTAAGAATCGGATCATCTCAGGCCCTTTTTCTTTAGATGTTGCCACCACAGGTGTGGGAGCCTTAACCATGAGCTTCCTTCCTTTGATGGCCAACTTTTGAATGCTTCTGATCTCCAATGCAAAAGATTCTCCTTTTCCTATACCTCTAATTTCAGACTTTAGACCCAGTCGACCAACAAGGTCAAAATCCCTACCCGGCTTGATCTTGATGCTCTTCAAACCTCTCCTTTTCAGCCAAATATTAGTATTGGCTAAAATACTCTGAAACTTGTCCCAAATGGATAAGCTTTCTTTCATGGACCAGCACGGAGGTAGAATTGGTAAGTTCTTAATGCGATGTTTCTGATATTATGGATCCAGAATATCGTTATCATCCTCTACACCATCAGGGATTTAAGCAAGATTGAAGTCCACAATCTGTTTGACAGTAAGCCGGTAGTAATCCATCTTGGAAATGTCTGTCTCAATATGGAGATCAATCCAGATGTCTTCGAGACGATGAATGTGGATAAACTGTCTCCTGATCTTGTCATTCATGCCTCTCCATTCAAACAAGCTCCTGGCCCTGAACTTCTTTAGATTAATTTCTTGGAGTTCAAACTTCATAGACTTAGCTTTTGGCACTGTGTCTAATGAGTAACCACCAATCCTCAAAGGACTGCGTGAAGAGATGCCAACCCCAAGTCTATGCAACGTAGACTGATAAGTTTTCACCGCCATGAGCTACCGAGCCAACTCCATCAGGATAACTTTGTCTGTAGGATATCTAGGCAAGGTGTATGGTTCTTCTCTAAAATATCCCTCTCAAATAAGTGAAATTTGGAAACTGTAGGAAGAAGCAACCATATTCACTCACTCTATTCCAAGCTTCATCTAAAACTCTCTTGTTTAGGAGCTCTTTGTCAAAAAGGCACTTGAAATGCCCAAAGAAGGCACCCTGCACTCTCCGATAATGGATGCGACTTGGTCTTAGAGGCAACTGATCAAAATACTCCCAAACAGGCACTTGAGACCGGTCGGTCCCCTTTGGTAGAAAGCCCTAAAAAGGATCCTAAAGCAGCAACGATGTAGACCAAGTAGGAATTCATCTAGAAAGTACCAGTACTTGTGACTTGTACCAGCTGCTCACAGAGAGTATTGCTTATAAGTTCTCCCTATAAGATCCTTTGCCTTGACTTGATGATCAAGGAAAAGTATTTGTACATCCAAGGCTCAAAAAGATTGGATTCTTTTAGACCTTTGATTTTGCTCAACGGGATGATTAGATCATGGATCTCCTCCTTGAACTCTGATCTAGCATCCCTTTCGGCCATCTTACAAGATTGGGCCTCTTAGTGATCAACTAGTGATCGTTGATGTACTTCATGCAGGACAACTTCCCGTTTTCCCAACTTTTAAGTGTTTTTTCTACATAATTAAGTTCATCACAACCGGAGTCGAAGGAACTCTGAAAACCCGGTCAATAGTATCCAAGTCAAAGCTGATTACAACTTTACCATCCTGATCCTTGATGGTCCTAGAGGCAGGATCAAAGTTCTTTGCACAAGCTATTACAAACTCAAGCTCCAGGGCTGCCGTAGGGAAAGTGGAAACACGATGGATATAACTTTCTCAGATGCTAATCATGTCGTCCTTTGTTGATGTGTCCACCCTCTTCAGAAACGCATTCATGTTAAGATGTCCAATTTCGGTATCTCGAATCTCATCCACATATGAAGTGATTTGAGATGGAGAGATCAAATTCTGATATTTATCATACTGGTACTTCATCTTCTTTTTTTTCTTTCCTTTCGGAGATGTCAATCCTTTTGACATGACAAGATTATCTGCAGCAGTAATTGTGACATGAAAATTCCAGAATATAAGAACATCATCATAAAGAATGGAAAAATCCATTAAGCAGCATGATTTGGGGAAAAATGCAGCCCTTTACTTTGTGGAGGAAAAACATGGAAAAAGTGGACCTTTCAGCATACTTTACATATGGTGGACAGCAAGTTTAAACTTTGAACAAGGAGATGGGAAAGTGTTTTTGCTCATGAGTGAATATATCATATGTACGGTGGGCTTTTTGGAAGCATATGCATATTGAGGGAAAGTCAGAGAGGTCACAAAAGGTGGGTTTTTCATCACGTTTTGCATATAAGACAGCACTTGGTCTTTTTGGAAAATCACCATCAAGAAGAAAATGACAGCCTCATATGCAACTTAGAAGAAAATGGCAGAAGAAGAAAGGAAAAGAAAAGACATGTACAAACAAAACTAAAAAGAAAAGAAAACGTACATATGTGCAACAAGAAGAAAGAAAGAAAATCCATACCTTCTCTTTGGAATGCAAAGGAAAAACAACTCTCTCAAAATTTGAAATTCTGGAAACAATTCAAGAGTTTTGAATTTAGATTTGGAATGCCAGTTTGGAGATATATAGGTCAAGAGTTTGATTAATTCCTCATGCTTAATGAATGCATTTGCATTAGTCATGGAAAGAGAAATGACAAATGTCTTCCATGCATTCATAGATTGCTTAAAATCAGCAACAAACTTTGAATGCTTCAAACAAAACATGCCCTAGTTGTTTACAAATTCCTTATGCAAAATGAAATAAAAACAGCACTCTATACCTATGAATGCATTTCAATTTCAATGTGGAAGAAAACGTTTGCTTGCAAGAAGAAAAACTTACCAAAATCCCCAAGCAATGGGAGCAAAAAATGCAGGGATCTATGGAAGCACTCGAAAAACTCGGAGATCTAATGGCGGACTTTTGAGAAGTGTTTAAATGAAAATGTTTTCTTCTTTGTGATGCTCTAGACGGGCTTTCCCTTCCAAAACGCAGCTTGCTATGGAAGTGAAACTCATGTTTTTTTTATGCAAAATGTATTTGAAATCCCGTCATGACTCCTTGAAGTAGAAATCGCAGCCTTCAATGGATTGGAAAACGGGTTTTAATGATCAAATAGCACATTAAAATGCTTTCAAAACATGTGCAATCCCTAGAAAAAATGACGCTCTGCGCTTTAAGGGAAAGAAAACGTGTTTTAAGAGGACTTTGGTGTTGAGTTTTATGATCACTGCAAATGTAATAGCACTCTCTATATTGTCTGTGTTTCAAATGCAGCAATCTTTCTTGCATTTATATTGAGGATGAGGCAAGGAGAGACATGTCCCTTCATGGGACATGTCTATTCATTATTATGTGATTAATATAATGATGATTGATTATGTAACTATGCCTTTAGAGAGGCATGTCCTTTAAAGGACATGCCTCTTCCCATTAATTATAATTTAATCAATCTTATAATGTTTCATCAATCAATTATTAATTTAGAATAATATAATGGATTAATATTAAATATTAAATTTCGTATGATTAATAATAATACAACATATATAATATATTATTATTAATCAACATATATTATATGTATTCTAAATGATCATACGACTGAAGCTACAAACATTAACATTTGGCATATGTGTTTTGCACATAAGAATGACATGCAATATGTATAAAATTCGACGCCTTGGACTTTCAAAGAAGAAAACGTACTTTTCAAACCCCTTTGCATATGTTCTCTCTTTAAAAATAACATGCAATCCATATAGAATTCGACGGCCTCCTTTAGAATTAAAACCGTGGGCTTAGATGGAAGTATGACGGGTTTTCTAAATAAGATTGCATAAGTTTCGAAACTCAAGAATAGAAGCATAAAGTAAATGCATAACACCTTTTTTCGAAGTGTTTGCATATGTGCAAAAGGATCCTTCGAAATATATGCAAAATGAAATAAATACGCCACCATTTGCTTGAAATTAAACTTTTTAAAAGGAACTTGCATATGCAATCAAGAGGCCACGGATTTTGGACATAATTTACATATGGATTTCAAAATTCAAAACATAAGCATTTCCATCAAAAATCGCCACCACTTGGTTAAGTTATAAAGAATTTTTAGAAAACTCAAAGTATATGTAATCCCTTTTAAAAAGCCCACTTTACATCTTGTTGCACGACTAATAAAACTTTAAATATTACCTGCATGAATGAATATGCAAATATGAATAAAAAGTCCACTAATTAAAGGAGAAACATATACTTTTATATGCAACCTTATGTTTTTAAATGACATGATATGCAGAGAAGTTTAAAAAGCCCACTATCATTAAAAACTACAGGCAAAACTTCTCAGAATGACGTGAAATTTTAAAATGGGATTTTAAATCCACCTTACATATAAACAAGACTCCTACTTCATGTACTTAACAAGAAAAAATCCACTTTTAAAGAATTTTAAGCAAGTCGTGCAATCTGTCAGAAAAAACCCACTGGCAGGATGCTTTAAAAGTTTAAACCTCTATATCCTAAGCTAGACAAACCCGATTGATGCCTAAGATAGCTCGAAACGAGCGGAAATACGAAAGTCACAAACCTAAGGCAAAAACAAGACCAAACACAAAACTAAGAAAAACGAAGAAAATACATGAAAGACATCCAGAAAACAAATGCTTCTAAGAAGTAAAGTCAGAGGTAAATCAAGGGATGACTGGTTTCCTGAAACCAACCTCTTTCAAAGCACTGAAAACCTTAGAGAGAACTCCTACCAACCACAAGAAAATTGCGTAAGGTTGTTCAATTTTGTGGATGCAAAATTGAGGACAACACTACTAACCGCAACTACTGATCAGCTATGGATGTTCCCTGTGAATTCTTCAAAATTTCGAACACAAACTTCTACAATTTCACACAATCTAGACTCCTAGATGAAGCCCACTGACTGGTAATAATTCAATTGGTCTTTCACAGCCTCAAAATTGCAAGCACATTGAAGAATTGTCGCCCTTTAATGAAAAGAATTGTAGAAACACCTCTTTCTTCCCAATTCCCAAGACAAACTCCAACCAAGTCAAAATGTAACCATTCACATAATGAATCGATTTCCCTTGAAAAGCCTTTTATATTATTCTCCCTTCATTCGATTTAGCATTGGCTTTTTCATTAATATATTTTCTTTAATTACTATATGGCGTTGACCCTTGGTTTAATAAATTTAATGTGCCCCCCCCTCCCCCCCTTTATAATAAAGTCATTAAATGCAAATTAATTAAATAACTTGGCCCCATTCACTTCATTACTTTATAATATGCTTTATAAAGTTAAATAATAACTTTATAATATAACCATTTCCAATTAATATCCTTGATGACATTATTAATTTAATATCTCCCTAAATACCCATTATCTCTCTGTTTCATCTAAACCAGGAGGTCAACCAACATTTCCACTGTGTTTACTAAAAATAGTAAGGGTCCACCTCTATCAACATCTCATTTGCTATAATTAGCAAATTTTGGAATACCTGATCAACAAAGATGCCAAGGATCATCACTGCAACCGAGGCCAGTCCAAGTGCCCTACCAAATATAGAAATGTCGGATAAATGACTTATTATAAATAGTAAGTGTACCAAACTGACCCAAACGAAGAGCAATCCTAAACACCTCTAACCTTCGGAGGGGAATTGGCCCACTAAACTGCCACTGGGACCCTCTAACCAACTGACTTAGCCTACGAGGGCCACTGATAGGCTAATCCAAACCACCAACCATGGTGAGCTAAAAAGGGGACATTACAGACTCACTTATGGTTCATAATTGAGCTTATTTACAGAATTCTGAGCAGATTTGTGGAAGTTCCAGCAAGGATTTGGACACAATAATGGAGCCATATTGCAGGTTGAAGGTCACATGAATTTTATAGAATTTTCTAGCTTGGGTGACCTCATGTAGGGCCTATTTGGTGATGATTGCAAGTGGTTTCAGAATTTTTGGAGTTGTTTATGATTTTATATGTATTTTTCTTCATTTGGGACAGCTAGGGTTTGAAGATAATTGCAGTTTTTGTAATTAGATTCCATCAAGTTCATATTAGCTTCCAGTTGCAACGGTTTCATGGCTACCCTATTGGCTTTATATCGGCTTAGGGTTTCATTGCTACATTGGAGAGGAACATTCACAGGTGTTAAGAGTTTGTAGAGGCTGCCATCACTTTTAGTTTTGATCAGAATTACTTCAGACATCATCAACAGAGCTGCAGAACCATTCCCAACCATAACAAGTTGCATTTGGCATCATTTAGAGTCCACAAAAGCAGGCAAGCAAATCCGGTATGTGAAGGAATATAATCAGACTTTGTATTGGCAATGTAATGCACTTTTCAAATAATGTTTTACTCTAATAAAATTTGTATCAAACCTGATAATAAGTGTACTCAGACCTGATTTATGCCTAATGTAATATCATTCCTTTGAGATTATCTTGTCAAATTTTAATGCCATCATTGTCTAAAAACAATGTCTGACATTACTCATACATAATTCATTATTTATTTATATAAAACTCTATTTCAAATAGAAGTACTACTGTTAAGACTGAAAAAGACGGAAGAGCCCAACCGAGGTGTTTCTCATTGATTAAACATACAACTGAGTTAAAAACGAGCAAAATTTTGAAGAAGGCATAGACCAAGATTAAGAACTTTAAAAAAATTAAAGCCTCACAACATTAACTTGCTAGTAATATTATACCACAACAAATGACAACTAAGAAAAAAACACCATTTTAATTTAAGATTTGAATTTTGTGGCAATTTATTTTAATCTTCAAATTTGCAAAGCACCATTTTTGAAATGGTAAGATAAGTCCAAAAATGGCATACTCATGCTCATCATAGTGCCCATAAAATCACTTAGAAACTATGTTTTTAATATTTATCATATATAGGCATTCATTCATATATTCTAATCATTGCAATTTCATTTTAGCAACAATTTTCACCAACTAGATTTCAAACTCAGTTTCTACGTACAAGACCAATACAACCAACATACACAGGAATTACAACCAAAAACTAAATAACTACAAAATGAAGATAAAATTAACATATCACAATATGCCTCTTCACTATCTCAGTTATAGAAACAATTAACAGAATATTTTTCAATTTTTTGAAAAAATATTTGCTCTTTTCTTATCTTAGAAGTACAAAATAAACTAGGAGCCTAACAGTTTATTATTACCACAGCTTACCATGAATAACCTTGCAAGACACAATCAATGTAAGCAAGAAGCTAAGATGATCTGCTAGCTTTATACAGCCTCTGCCAAATGCTCTGTGCAACACTTGAATAATTCGTGACACTATTCTTACATCAAGCTTGCTATCTGCAATGAACCAATAAAGATCATCAAAGTGAAATGATTAATTAATTCGATATAAATGCATAAATGCAAGAAGAATAGAGAGGAGAACATAGATGCATATTGTCAAACCAACATGAAATGACATTTCATAAATTGAATATAAATGCAAAAAACCAAATAGAAAGGACAGGATTTGTAAACATGATGGCCATTTAAACATATTGCCAAACCAACATACCATGGCAGCTGGCATATCAATAACAAAAACTTGTAATCTCAAAGGAGCAATGCCTCCAAACAAAACTGGTCATCTCAAAAATTATGTAGCAATAGATGCAAATGTGCATGTCCAAAAAAAGTAGTTAGTGGCCACGAGGGTTTACTCTCAAAAGTGATTAGGGTTCAAAATACTCCATACAAATGTAAAAGTGATACTATGCGAAATCTTGAATCATTTAAGTACCTTGACAAAATCAAAACTGTTTATTTAAAATTTATATTTAAAAAGGAGGAAATGCAAATGTATGAAGAAGTGCTTTAGTATTGACATATAACATTAGGTTATGTGATATTATGAATATTTAAATTCAACATAAACAACAATAAATTACTAAGTTAATGTACAACAATAAACGATATGCACAAACAAAAAATTAAGATTTGTATTCATTACTTTAGATGGAGTGGTCTAAGCATCTAATAACAAAAATGTACAGATACATAACCAAGAACTTATAAACAATAATTACAAGGGATACAGATGTACCCAAATATTCAATAGATTAAGATTAGAATATCCTTAAAGTAGAGTTGTGCCATATAATAATCCTTACGAATTGAAACATTTAACGCTATGTTCCACAATAAGAGCTAGACTCAACAAAATAATCCACATGTTGCCTATAAAATAATATAAACCTCTCTATTGATAATATTTCCTCTATTTCACTAGGGTTAGGAAAAAAAACACTTAACCTAACATTACATCTTTCACCAACTAATTACCAAATCTAACATTATTCCATTAGTCATGCATTTTGCCTAATTTGCTTCAAAATCTCATGTACATTGTACTATCACATCTATGTGCATGACCAAAAATATGATTTGTTAGGAATGCTAAATGACAAAATATATGGGAAAATCCATGATAGCATGTGTTTGAGATAGATTAGTACAAAGATAGGTGACATCCTAAGAAATATTGATCCTTCACCCTTTTAAGCATCACCCAAATAGAATTAGTGCTAAGTGGACCATTCACTGTCATCTAAAATAGGTTTTGTGCAACAATACTAATGAAATATGGGATGATGAAGATTGATTCAAACTATACATTTGAATACCAATAAATCATCACATAATTTGATACGCTACAAAAACATTACTTACATCAAACTGAATAAGCAAGGGAGCTCTATAATTAATGGTTCAAAAGGCACAACACTTGCTTAAGATTTAGGAAATGAGGTAGTGAGCTAAGTGGGTCTGGTTGTAGGGGAAAATCTATAGTTTAAGTGAATTTGAAATACAATAGTACTATGATGTGACCTCATGGCAACTCGCAATGCTTCACCCCTATGAGGATCACATAGATAAGAGTAATAAGTGCACCATCATGATTATTAGAGATGGAAATTCTACACTTCTATACTCCCATCTCCCTTTTGCGAAGGTTCAAAAGACTAGAATTTTCCCTCAATAATGACAGCAAGATATTTCTTCTCTTGGGAATGATACCTCTTTTGTTATTGGCTTGGTATCACTGATCTCAACAAGTAATGTATTTAAGATCTCTAACAGTTATTTGAATCTTATGTTTGAATTGGTGTCACTTCTATTTCTTAGGAATCTCTCTTCCTTAAAGAGAAGCCTCTCCACCTTAAAGCTCACAAAAATAACTTAATTAGTAAAAAAAATTTTCACTTCATCCCTTAGTCAAGCCTAAGTTCACCAAAGCTTGCTTGATTTACCTTTGACTGAAGATTCAACAACTTTCTTTAGCTGGTACGCTAATCTATTCCTATAGTGGTTATATTGGAACCAGCCTCCTACTAGCTCCACTTTCTATTAATTCCTATACTAAGGAGGAGCCCAACTATTAAAATATAATAATGTAATGTCCCTTCCTTAGACTGATCAGAAGATGTTAGATGGTTGACCTATTTATTCCACTGCATAACATTTTTGAGTAATAAAGAGTGAAAAATCTAGTTCTTTATGCATATGAAATATTGCAGCAACATGTCACAACTTGTGGAAACATACTTTACGATATGATAATAGTTGATTATTGGAAATATTAGTTTGGTTTTTGCTGCAGTACCTCTCATGTAGATGTTCGTATATTTTAGATTTGTATAAAACGGTTTGTAAAGCTCAACCAAATTGTAATGTCCCCTTTTTGAGATGACATTGTTGATGGTTTGGTTTAGCCTATTATTTGCCCTCGTAAGCTAAGTTTGATGGTTAGAGGGTCCCAGTTGGAAGTTCCATGGGTCAATTCCCTTCCGAAGGTCAGAAGTGTTCAAGATTGCTCTTCATTTGGGTCAGTTTGGTGCACTTACTATTTATAGTAAGTTATTTATCCAACATTTCCATATTTGACAGGGCACCTAAACCGGCCTCAGTTCCAGTGATGACCTTTGGCACCTCTGTTTTGATCAGGTATTTCGGGATTTACTAATTTTAGTAAATCAACGGTGATAGGGATGGACCCTTACTATTTTTAGTAAGCCATTCAGATTGACAGTGAGAGCTTTTAGTAAGAACCCTCTCCAATCTCCCACTGTCAATCTGGATGCCTTACTAAAAATAGTAAGGGTCCATCTCTATCACCCTTGATTTACTAAAATTAGTAAATCCCTAAATACCTGATCAAAGCAGAGGTGCCAAAGGTCATCACTGCAACTAAGGCCGGTCCACGTGCCCTACCAAATATAGAAATGTTGGATAAATAACTTAATATAAATAGTAAGTGTACAAAACTACCCAAACGAAGAGCAATCCTGAACACTTCTGACCTCCGGAAGGGAATTGACCCACTGAACTACCAACTGGGACCCTTTAACCATCAAACTTAGCCTACGAGGGCCAATAACACACTAGTCCACCCAGATCCCAAGAGTAGTGTAATGAGCCTGACTGGCTCTTTTGGCAATTCAACTGCAAAGCTCTAGATTATCTGAATTATGATACCTTTCCCACTAATTTGCAAGGTAATTCGAAAAGTGTGTATATAATCTCTTTTGTTTTTGTGAAAAAAAAACCTCTCAATATATAAAACGTCACAAATAAAAAAGTCTTTTTGGTATTTTCAGAATTCTAGAAATGTAATTCAATAACTACAACCAAATTGAAATTTTGTATGTTTAACAAACTGAACATACCATTTGGATGTTTAATATTAGCAAAGAATCAACTGCTAAGTAACACATGTGCCACTGAACTGTGCATCTGAAAGAGGTCATGCACATGAGGGTCAAAAGTAGAACCGTACATACTCACCACCATGTACACACTCAAAAAACTCCTCTGCGAGCCATGTCTAGAATCCTGATGCACTAGAAGGATCCCAAACTCTGAATAGAAGCCTGCCATGCAGAACACCCTCGAACTTCTGCTTCTCAACTCTGAACTCAACTTCATCGTGCCCAAAGTGGTGAAGCCAAACAATGGGACCTGCCCAAACTGCAGTGCTAATCCTGTCATCACTCGGGTCCCAAAGCACACTGAACTCACATCCATTTGTAGCATGGAAATAAGAACATCCAAAGGTGTTTGTAACACAACCACTATCCCCATCCTTTACCAAACTGCCATGGATGTGTTGACTCTGCAAGAAGCCCCCCACCAACTCACAGCTACTAATTCCACCTACTGAAGATGGTGAATATCCATCCCACAAAGGATGGTATAACCTCGAGGCCAATCCACACTGATGCATCATCAAACCCTCCATGTGTGGATCAGAAAAGAAGTGATGAGTACTCCTCCCTATGTAGTCACGATAAAAAGCTCCCACCTCAATCAAGTGTTGACTTTCATAGTTCTGAATATGACCTTTGTCATCTAACTCATCACCAACAACACCTGCAGTGGATGTAGCCATAGGAGAACCTGGTGCAACATGTGGTTCTCTATTGCTCTCAACAGATGCACTCATCCAATCCATATCAACTGAACCTGTAACTGTGATAGGTGTGGCTACATCCTCAACCTACTCACAACTATAACCCATGGGTATAAGGTCATCACCAACTGCCACTGTGGACGACTGTACTATATTTGTAGCTGGTGAAGACTGTGTCAACCTCAACTCCATGGAAAGCTCCGCAATCCGTGACTGAGAATCATGAAGGGCCAACTGCGCTCTCTCAAATGAATTGATAGTCAGTCCCGGCTCATGGGTGAGCTCATCTACCTCCTCTTCCTTCCCCCTCAACGCATCATAGCAAGTGCAATCCCACTCAAGAAGATAGTCTCTGTCAACCAATAAATGCAAATAGTTTTGTTTCATTATTCCAATGGCTTCTCAAAGTGTATGAAACTTTTTCAGGGAAAGGCACAATCACCATGCTCATCTGACATAGGAGTACCCCAACCAAACGTAGCTAACATCTGACGAGCAATATCAAAGTGCTCTATGGCTGTGGCAATCATGCTATCATTGACCTTAAGTTGCTCAACCAAATGATGAGGACTCTGAAACTTATAACTCCCATGCAAGCTCTCTGAATCAAAATCTGCACTGTGATATGAGGTTGTATCCACATCACTCACCTCATGATACGCAACATCATGTGTGCAATCATCAACGCACACATCAACAACTAAGGTACTACTGCTATGTCCCTCAAAGGATGGCTCAACTGGCAAGGTAGAAGCTATTGATTTGACAATGTCTTCGCACACTTCTTCCAAGGTAACTGCATTGCCATCCACAACCCGATCCTAGGAGTCATTGCCAACCAAAGAATTTTCTAATTTTATTTCCAAGGTCTGATTTGCAAAATCAGACTCATGACATGAAACTACATGACCAATCTCATTTTTAGTACCCAAATCTTGAGTACCTTCGTGTGGCAACAAACTAGAAGCATGTTCCTTAAGTGAAATGGTTGCTACCTCATGATAATGCAAAAAGTTTAAACTGATGTTGCAAAAAACTGATTTTTTGTTGTCATCCTCAAACCTCTCTACATATACGAAGAACTCCTTCCAGACTTCACATCTAAGCTATTTATTACGACAAACTGGTTAAATAGGTTTCCCTGAAGGAGTGTCAAATATACCTTGCACTATTTTTACCCCATACTTCCCTCTAATATATTTCACTGTATTAGTCACTTCTGAATTTAAGCCAAGCAAGTAATCCAAGAAACCATCAAAACCATCTAATTTTTTAAACTTATCTAGCATGATCTAGTATTCTTTAAAAATAATATCTGCTTCCAATTCAATTTCTTCTATGGTTTTTTCCATGACTGAAACAAAGGAGTGCTGGTCACTCTGATATCAACTATGTGAACTCGATAAATTTTAATTTCCAACCCCAACAAGATGGCAGAAAACCGCTCTGATACCACTATAGAACCTCTTGTGGTTCTAACTCTGACAAACACTGAATTGTTTCAATTTTGGATGTTTGTCAATTTGTCAAACACTTTGCATGCAAGCTCTGATACCACTATAAGAACCCCCTGCAGGTTCTAACTCTCTCAAACAACTAATTCGCTATGCAAATGATATATATAACTGATTTTTGAAATAAATATGCAATTCCTTCAATTGGCAAGATAATAACTTCGCATAAAAAGAAAATTATGAAACTAATTTCCAAAGCATTGAACTATATGCTTTTCTTATTAAAAGAAATCATATACAATGCAAGAGGGAATTATTTATTAAATTTTGAAATCAAATTGCAGCTAATAAAAACCTGGCATCCAACTGCACCACTTGAAAATTGATAGATAACCCCCTCCAATCTGTATACAATCCTTTATAATGGCTGGACGTCCAATATTTATTGAGCCACCGTAGCATAGAAACCCCAAAACATGCCTCCTTTAGCACTCACGTCACCTACGGCTGGCACCGATAATTGTAATTTGCTGATAAACTTCATAAAATCTAAACAATCTTCTTCCTAATTCAATAATTTGAAGCTCAATAATGGCTCCTGGATGAAACCATCTCTCAAAAGCAGAATGTCGTTGGATATTTCACCAACTCAAAGTGTTGAAATTGTGACGAATTCTCATTTCTCCAGCAATACTGAAACCCTTGGCAAAAACCAGAGACTTCTCCAAGAAAACAAGCAAAATCATCAATTCACAAAATATCAAATGCACAGAATGAATCCATTTCCTCATGTGAAGGCTTTTTATAACCCACCAAATCCAAATCAAGCTTGAACCTTCAAACTTACACCTCGCATAACTTAAAAAACATATGTGCTTTTGTTGCAAAGTTTGAAATATAATAATTTATTATATTTCCCTCCATTTGATGCACAACAAAATAATATAAAGTATATCTTAATAATCACTTATATCTCCCTTTAAATTGACACTTTACATTATTCCTCGTATGCACTTAATAATTTGACATTATAATCATTAACCAACCCTTCTAATAATAAAGTCAAATAACATTTAATGGTGTGCACTTTTTAATTAATTATTAATAAAGTATTACTTTATTAATAATTAAAATGTCATAACTCCAAAAATACTCATTATTTCTCAATTCTGTCAGAACCAGGAGATCCACCATTGTTCCCACTATGCATCCAACTGCCTTACTAAAAATAGTAAGGGTCCCTCTCTAACATCCATTGGCTTACTATAAATAGTAAGTCCCTGAAACTGAGCCAACTGACGAGTGAGTTAATCACTGTGCATACCATGAGTTCAGGTACCCCAGCCAAAAATAGCTCTGACCATAATTTGACTTACTATAAATAGTAAGTCCCCTATAAATAGTAAGTCCCAAACTGGAAGCTCCGTCAATGTCACCACAACTCCATACTACAAGCAAATTGTTCAGCTGACTGCTAAAGATAGAAACTCTAACTTACCCCAAAAAGACACTATAAATAGTAAGTGTGTCGATCTGACACAAACAAAGAACAATCATGAGCATCCCTGACCTCTAGAGTGGGAATTGGCCTCCAACTCTACCAACTGGACCCTCTAAACAACTCCATTAGCCTATGAGGGTCAAGAAATAGGCTAATCCTCTAAAAGATGGCACTCACGAAAAAGGGGACATTACACAAATGTTTAAACTTTAAATCATGTTTAAAAATCAAAATAGCAGAATATCACAAAGTAATTCCTTATATTAGTTTAAAAAACAGAATAGCAAAATATCAGAAAGTAATTCCTAAATCATGTTTTAAAAATAGGAATTATAAGTATTAAGAATTTAAGATAGTTTGCAATAGTCGTACTTAGCAAACTTAGAAAGAATGAGCACAATTACTGAGCAGAGAAACAAATTTGCACAACAACATAGCCAAAATAACTACTTGAAAAATCTTAACATTTTTAATCCCTAAGCCCCTCTCTTCTCTACTTACACAGATTTTATTCCAGGTTAACAAAAAGCTCAAGAGGATTTCCTGAGTCTTTCCAGAGAAAGTTCCTCATTATAGAGACGATTTTACAGTTTACTGATAACCATTTTAAAACTTCCATATGTAGTTTCTGAAATACAGAGAACACGCAATGCTAAGGAAACACATAAATAAACAGCAAAATAGAGAATGTTTACTACTAACAAGTAAAAGCTCAACTAATAAGTAATAGGACCTTCCAATTATTAATCAATTTGAGAAATTAGTTAATCCTGGTTACTTTAGATCTAATAGTGTATTGTACAAAGCTGAATATTTACTATCTCAGAGAAAGTAATGTCTGTTGTCTATAATCTTTGACCTTGTTATCTAATTGTGTATGTTATCTCATTTTTGCTAGGTTTTCTACCCATTTTTGTAAAAGAAGATGGCTGAAGGCAGAAAGAGGGACAGTTTATGGAAACAATGGACACCAGGACCAAATCAAGGAGATGTCAAAGGTAACCATGACCTTAAGGAGATGACTGGGGGCATACGTCAACTGAAATATCACCTTGCAAAGATCGAATGTCGTGATATTACACCATGTACCGGCTGTTCCGAAGAGGTTGTGAAGGAGGCATTAGCAAGCCTTGAAGCATAAGCGCAAAAGAAGGCAGGAAAAATGAGGACAACAGAGGCAATGGTAGCCCCTATGGTTGATTACAGTTCTACAGTGTCGCAAAGAGGTGTGGGGGCTTCTTCCATTGGGCCAGAAATACGAGGATCAGGAAATGTGGGCAGGCATATATCAAATTTTTGGGTTCCACGTAACACTCTCGGTGCTCAACCTGGACTGCATGGCACTACATGGAACAAAGAGATGCACCATTAGACAGTTGGTAGTTTGCACGATTTTCGTACTACAACAATATTCCCTTCAATGTTTTATGTAGTTTGTATTAGGATCAATTGGTCACTGTAATGACAATATCTCGTATGGGGTTCAAGGCCCCAAGTTGTTATCAGGTGAGTGGGCCATTGTTGCAAGATTAGGTCCAAAACACTCATTGACTTGTGGAAGAGCAAAGAAGAATTTGGGAACAAAATGGTTGCACCATTATATCCAATGGGTGGACAGATGGCAAGAATAGGATGCTCATCAACTTTCTAGATGCTTCAGGGGGAGAGTTAGTATTTCTAGAATCAGTTGATGTCTTTGATCAAGTGAAAAATGCAAAGACTTTGTCCAACATGTTGGATGAGGTGGTGATGGTAGTGGGATTGCGTAATGTCATCCAGATTCTGAGTGATAATGCAGCTGCATGTGGCACTCGGTAACGTTTGATGGCTAGGCATCTGACATTATTTTGGAGCCCTTGTGTTGTGCATTGTCTTGACTTGCTCCTTGAGGACATAGAGAAACTAAGTTGGGTGGAGAATGTGGTTGAAAATGGAAGGAATATCACAAAGTGAATCTACAACCACACATGGGTCCTGAGTCTTATGAGGGAGCACACTGATGGTAAGAATCTCGCGCGATCGGTGGGTCACACGCTTTGCTACTAATTTTCTTACCTTCTAGAGCAAATCAGCCACATTGCTCAATCTGAAGCGGATGTTTGTGAGTGAGAGATAGTTGGAGAGTCCTTATGCCAAGAAGTTTGAAGCAGAGAAGGTTGTGAAGGTTGTTTGTGATGTTAGGTTTGCCAAGATGATGAAGGAGATCATTAATGTAAGTTTTCAAACTTTGATTGATGATTTATTATTTAATTTTCAGATATTGCAATTCGCTGATTTTTGTTAAATTTTTTATGTCCAAGTGTTAAAACCATTGGTAAGGGTTCTGTGAATGGTGGATGGGGATAAAAACCCCACGGGGTATCTATATAAGGCCATGGGTACGGCCAAAGAGGTCATTCAGCATTTGTATGGGTCATATGGGACCAAATATGGACCCGTATAAATGCAAAGGTGACAGCAAGAAGTGTGGTCTTGGTCCTTTCTCTTCCCCAATCCACCTGACTCAACTTATTCTCTCCTTGGATCCTTGATCCCTTTTTACACAATGCCTTCTACCTATTCAAGGTGGTAGAGTTCCTTACTGACCTTTCCCAATTGAATACTATTCAATCCAAAATCTTGCAACTTTGGGCTTTAGGGACACCAGCCCTATTCTAAGCCAAAGACTAGAAGTCTTCACCAGTGATTTCTCCAATCCCAACTTGCTATTGGCACACATTCCTTATGTTATAAGGATTGAGAATCAACCCTTGGTTTGGTCCTCCAACTGTCGTACAGTACTTATCTAAGACTGTCCTAGAATTCCTTATAGGTCTATCAAGGTGGTTTTTGAAACTTAACTTTTCCCTCCAATCACCTTTTAGAAAACTAAGGATAGATTTAGATACCCTTTTCTAAGTTATATTGATCCCCAAAGCCTTAGGTTCCAACTCCACTCCAGACACACCTAACCCTCACAAAGTTCGCAAACCTAATTGGCCAAATTAGGCTTGGATATCAAAGCAAGCGCTAAGAATTGGGTGCATGGAATTGATACAGTGCTTTAGACCTCCTTAAGTAACTCCCAACAACTCAAACCTTTAGTTCACTCAACTAATCTATCTCTTCAACACAACAACTCATTCACATTCATTCTAGGCTGAATACATTGAGATATTCAGCCTAGGGCTTGATGCATGAGGGTTTTACCCTTCGAGCCATCTTCTGAGCTTTTGGAATACTTAAATATACCATCCTAACTTGCATTTTCCAAAATCTTAGTGAATTCTACTAGACCAAATGTAAGTTAGGACTCCATTTGTGAAATGAGCTTCTAACAAGCCTCTTCCTGGACTACTTTTAGAAAACTGAATCAAAACCACTTCAAACCAAAACTAAACAATATCAAATCAACTGGAAAGTTACACTAACACAAAGGGCCTTCAAAACATCAGCTTGGTTTGCAAAGATCACACTAGACATGGCCGTACAGTTCAGAAACGCTCAGAAAAACTCTTCCTCTTCCGTTCCAAATGCATAAAAACTTCAATACAGAACTTCTAACCATCCATCTTCGTTCGAAGTAATCACTTAAAAAACACTTCATATGAGAAGTCAAATCGATCCAAAATGCCCTATGACTGTTGGGCTTCCATCTTGCAACTCTCGAGCAACTTTTGGAAGTTGCATGAGCAACATTTTTACATCTTTTGCAACATTTGGCAATTTCTTGTCTTTTTGCACTCAAAGACTTTTGGATTGGATCCTAACCTATCAGCTTAACATGATATGACCAAAATGACATGAATCCAATGAATTCAACACCTAGGACTCATAAAAGCATAAAAACATACTTAAAGCAACTTAAGTCTAAACAGATGATCCTAATGGACTAAGGCATCTCTAGGCTCATAAGATTGCCTAAGAGATCCTTGACCAAACAAATGGATCCACAACCAAAATAGGATGATCCTCTGTGACCAATCTAGTTATTACAAACCCAAAACATTACCTAGTGATAGTCATGGGTGCAATGCACCATACTCCCCAAGAAAAAGATAACTCAAGTCTCTTGAGTTGGGAGATCCTCTAAATTGAAACCAGTCTTCTTGATGTCTTCAAGTGTCAACCAGGTAGCATCCTCCATTGAATGGTGTTTCCATTTGACTAGATATTCATAGAAAGTAGACCTCCTGGTTTGTTTGGCTATCCTCTTGTCCAGCATACAGTCAATCTCTTGTGATGGAGATTTAGGTAGATCTTGTAGCTCCTTGTCATATGGCAGATCTTGAGCACCTGCAATGGAGACATCAATAACAGGATATAGGTCAGCTACATTGAAAATGGGGGATAAACCAATAGTTGAAGGTAATTCAATTCTATATGCATTATTGCCACATTTCTTCAAGGTTCTGAAGGGGCCAATCTTTTTCCTTATCAGCTTGGTGTACTTTTCTTCGAGTAATCTTTTATTCTTCAAGTGAACCATAACCATGTCTCCAACCTTGAATTGGACATCTCTCCTCTTGACATCTGCTGCTTGTTTATACTTCTCAGAGGTTTGTTGCAATCTGTCTTTCACTTGTTGATGAATGTTCTTCATTACTTCTACGAAATCCTCAACTTGGGCACTCCTCTGACCAAAATTTTGGATGTTTCTTAGCTCCAAGACACCCCTAGGGTGGGATCCATAGACAATTTGGAAAGGACTGAGTCCTGAACTTCTGTTGACAAAATCATTATAGGAGAAATCTGCTTGTGGAAGGATTGAGTCCCATGCCACTCCATACTGCTTTGTCAGACATCTTAGCAAGTATCCCAAAGACCTATTGATGACTTCAGTCTGTCCACCTGATTGAGGGTGGTTAAGCAGATGACATAGCTAGGTTTGTTCGAAGTCTTTTCCATAAGGTACGTCAAAAATGTCCCAAAAACTTGGGGTCTCTGTTTGAAACAATTGTGAGTGGTAAACCATGGAGTCTTACAATTTCCTTGAAGAATAGCCCTACAATACTTGAGGCATCATGTGTAGTCTTACAAGGTAGGAAGTGTGCCATCTTGGAGAACCTGTCTACAACCACATAAACATTGTCATAGCCCTCCTTTGTCCTTCGAAGACCCAATACAAAATCCATGTTGATGGAGTCCCAAGGTTTGCTAGGAATGGGTAATGGTGTGCACAAGCCTGCATTTGAACTGGTGCCTTTGGCTTTTGACAAACTAGACAACACTCCACAAATCTCCTTATCTCAGTCTGCATCTTGGGCCAGAAGTAGAATCTACTTACTAGCTCAAGTGTCTTGTCAAGACCAAAGTGGCCTGATAGACATCCACAATGTTTCTCTTTTATGATGTTCTCCCTCATGGAGCAATCAAGGATACACAATTGACTCCCTTTAAACAACAATCCTTCTTGAATCATATATTTTGCAAACTCAGTGTGATATCTATCTCCTAGTTCCAAACAAACTTTGTAAATTTCCTTAAAGTCTTCATCATTGGGAAACATGTCCTTGAGGACAGAGATACCTACACTTTCCAAGGTCACTTCTTCTATAGCCAAATTCCTTCTGCTCAATGCATCAGTTACCTTATTAGCTACACCTTTCTTATGCTTTATGGTGAAAGTGAATGCTTGCAAGTACTCCATCCACTTGAGGTGTTTATGGTTCAGTTTCTCCTGCCTCTTAAGAAAACTCAATGCATGATTGTCAGTATATACAATAAATTCTTTTGGCAATAAGTAATGCCTCCACTTTCTTAGTGATTGGACCATAGCATACATCTCCAAATCATATGTAGAGTACTTCTGCTTAGCTTCATTAAGCTTTTCACTAAAGAATGCCACAGGTCTCCCTTCTTGACTGAGAACAGCCCCAATAGCTCTCTTACTAGCATCACATTCAATGGTGAAAACCTTGTCAAAATCAGGGAGTGTTAAGGTAGGTTGTTGAGAGACTCTTGTCTTCAAATATTCAAAAGATTTGTCTACAGCATCAGTCCATACAAACTTACATTTCCTTCCCCCTTTTATAGTATTTATCATTGGTGCACTCACCCCACTGAAATTCTTGACAAATTTCCTATAGAAACTAGCTAGCCCATGGAAACTCTTGACCGCACTGAAAGATTTTGGAGTGGGCCAGTTCAGTATGGCTTCAACCTTGGAAGGGTCCATTTTCAAGTTACCCTTGGAGATGACAAAGCCAAGAAATATCAATTCTTCTTGCATAAACACACATTTTTCCAAATTTATCCTCAACTTTTCTTCATGTAGTCTTTTCATTACCACATCTAGATGTATCAAATGCTCATCTTTATCTTTGCTAAAGATCAATATGTCATCTAAATATACAACAACAAAGTGATTTATGAAAGGCTTAAGGACCTCATTCATCAATCTCATAAAGGTACTAAGAGCATTTGAGAGACCAAAGGGCATCACTACCCATTCAAACAATCCCTCATTGGTTTTGAAAGCTGTCTTCCACTCATCCCCTTCTCTGATCCTAATTTGATGATACCCACTCTTTAAGTCAATTTTTGAGTAATATTTTGCTCCTCCTAGACAGTCCATGAGATCTTCTATCCTTGGCATAGGAAACCTATATCTGATGGTTATCCTATTGATGGCTCTCGAGTCAGTACATAGCCTCCATGTACCCTCCTTAGGTGCTAGGACTGCAGGGACTGCACAAGGGCCTATGCTCTTCCTAATGAAGCCTTTCTTCATCAACTCTTGAATTTGTCTTGCAACTTCTGCATTTTGGTCAAGGGTCAATTTGTAAGCAGCCTTATTTGGCAAGGTAGAACCAGGTATGAGGTCTATACAGTGGCTAATATCCCTCTGTGGTGGCAAAACATCAATACTCTTGTCTGCAACTATTCCTTTGTATCTGTTCAACAAATCTTGCACTTCTTTGGGGCCAACATTTCTCTGAGGTTCTTGACCTTTTGGTATCTTTTTACACTCTATTTTGGGCTTTACTATGATGGAAAAACAAGGTTTGTCTCTTTCCTTAAGGACTTTCAAAAATTCCTTCTCTCCCACTATGATAACACTGTTTGTTAAAGCTCTGTCTTTTTCAAAATCAGGGAGGGGTGTCATAGTGTAACTAATCCCATTCTTATTTAAGGTATACACATTTTTCTTACCCCCATGTTGAGCATCAACATCATATTGCCAAGGTCTTCCTAGGAGAAGGTGGCATGCATCCATATTCACAACTTCACACAAAACTTTATCTTTGTATTCTCCTACTTGAAATTCTACCCAACATTGCTCATGTACCAAAGTTTGTTGATATTTATTAAGCCAAGATAATTTATAAGGGCTTGGGTGGGGTGCTTTCTTCAAACCAATCTTATCTATCATTGCATTAGAAACTAAATTCTTTGTAGAACCAGAATCAACAATAACTTTACAAATCTTACCAAGTACCTTGCAGTGAGTTCTGAATAGACTCTTCCTTTGTGGGGGATCCTTGGGAGTTGGCACCTTCAAGAGTGTCCTATTGAACATTATGCACTCTCCTTGCTCGGGGTCTGCAGGCCTGGATGTAGTGGTGTGATAGGAAGTCATGCTTTGACAGTCCTCATCTTGGGTGAGTTGGACTCTCCTGTCTCCTCCTGGTGTACTGGCCTTGTTTGGGCATCTAAAAGATTGGTAACCAATCTGGTTGCAAGAGAAACACTTCCCAGTGAACGTAGAGGTACTTCTACCTCCTGACCTTCCTCTGTTGTTGCCTCTACCCCCTCTGAAATTACCTCTGTGATTCTGCTCTCTTTCATACTCTTGGTGACTGGATTCTCCCTGTGGTCTTGGAGATGATCCTCTTCCCTGAAACCTTCCTCTACCTCTTAAACCATTTCCCCTTCCTCTACTGTTTTGTTCTCCTCTCCTCTTTTGTTTCTCTTCATTCTTCATAGCCATCTGATAACACTGGTGTACAGATTGAGGACAAAACAAACATAGTTCATCCTGAATACTGTACTTGAGTCCATTCATGTATCTAGCAAGTTTTTGTTTCTCACTCTCAGGGGTCTTTGTCTTCATTGTGTTTTTGTGGAATCCATCAGTGTAAGATACCACATCAAGATCCTTCTGCTTAAAATTTTGTAACTTCCTATGTAGAGTTACTTCATAGTCTTCAGGAACAAATTGTTTCTTGATTTCTCTCAACATCTTCATCCAGGTGGTTATAGGGTCTTTTTCTTTCTCTTCCCTCTCCCTTTGTAGGAAATTCCACCAACTTAGTGCAAGTCCTTTCATTTTTAACTTGGCAATTTTTGTTCTCTGTGAGATAGGGATATCTTCACACTCAAAATAATTTTCTAGGGCTTCTACCAAATCCATACATTCCTCAGGGTCCATCTTGCCCATAAACATTGGTAGGTCTGGTTTGTTATCTCTCCAAAGCTTCTAAGATCCTTTGCTCTTCTAGCACCCTTGTCCTCTCTATTCAGTCTCCTCTTCTTCTTCTTCTTGGTCTGACTCTGAATCATCACCAGTAGTTCTACTTGTCTGAGAACTCTTCCATTTTTCTATCTCTGTTTCCATCTTCTTGTTCTTGGTTCCCTGCTCCCTCACAATCTTGGCTAGCTCCATATTTGTGACCCTCTAAGGGATCTCCATAAGTCTCATCAACTTTCTATGTCATTCTCGTTCCCAAGAGCTTTTCTAAGCTCTGATACCATCTAATGCAGAGGTGACAACAAGAAGTGTGGTCTTGGTCCTTTCTCTTCCCAAATCCACCTAACTCAACTTATTCTCTCCTTGGATCCTTGATCCCTTTTTACACAATGTCTTCTACCTATTCAAGGTGGTAGAGTTCCTTACTGACCTTTCCCAATTGAATACTATTCAATCCAAAATCTTGCAACTTTGGGCTTTAGGGACACTAGCCCTATTCTAAGCCAAAGACTAGAAGTCTTCACCAGTGACTTCTCCAATCCCAACTTTCTATTGGGACACCTTCCTTATGTTATAAGGATTGAGAATCAATCCTTGGTTTGGTCCTCCAACTGTTGTACAAAACTTATCTAAGACTGACCTAGAATTCCTTGTAGGTCTATCTAGGTGGTTTTTGAAACTTAACTTTTCCCTCAGATCGCCTTTTAGAAAACTAAGGATAGATTTAGATACCCGTTTGGAAGTTATACTGATCCCCAAAGCCTTAGGTTCCAACTCCACTCCAACAACACCCAACCCTCACAAAGTTCGCAGACCTTATTGGCCAAATTAGGCTTGGATATCAAAGCAAGTGCTAAGAATTGGGTGCATGGAATTAATACAGTGCTTCAGACCTCCTAAAGTAACTCCCAACAACTCAAATCCACCTTTAGTTCACTCAACTAATCTATCTCTTCAACACAACAACCCATTCACATTCATTCTAGGCTGAATACATTGAGATATTCAGCCTAGGGCTTGATGCATGAGGGCTTTACCCTTCAAGCCATCTTCTGAACTTTTGGAATCCTTAAATATACCATCCTTAATCTTAGTGAATTCCACTAGACCAAATGCAAGCTAGGACTCCATTTGTGAAATGAGCTTCTAACAAGCCTCTTCCTAGACTACTTTTAGAAAACTGAATCAAAACCACTTCAAACCAAAACTAAACAATCTCAAATCAACTGGAAAGTTACACTAACACAAAGGGCCTTCAAAACATCAACTTGGTTCACAAAGATCACACCAAACACGGCCGTACAGTTCAGAAATGCTCAGAAAAACTCTTCATCTTCCATTCCAAATGCATCAAAACTCCAATGCAGAACTTCTAACCATCTTGGTTTGAAGTAATCACTTAAAAAACACTTCATATGAGAAGTCAAATCGATCCAAAACGCCCTATGACTATTGGGCTTCCATCTTGCAACTCTAGAGAAACTTTTGGAAGTTGCATGAGCAACATTTTTACATCTTTTGCAACAATTAGCAATTTCTTGTCTTTTTGCACTCAAAGACTTTTGGATTGGATCCTAACCTATCATCTTAACATAATATGACCCAAATGACATGAATCCAATAAATTCAACACCTAGGACTCATAAACGCATAAAAACATACTTAAAGCAACTTAAGTCTAAACAGATGATTCTAATGGACTAAGGCATCTCTAGGCTCATAAGATTGCCTAAGAGATCCTTGACCAAACAAATGGATCCACAACCAAAATAGGATGGTCCTCTGAGACCAATCCAGTTATTACAAACCCAAAACATTACCTAGTGACAGTCAATCAGTGAGAGTCATGGGTGCACTGCACCACGTATGGCGCATAAACGATCTGAGGTGGAACCAACAACTCCACCAACATAACCATGCTACTGCCTACTACTTCAACCCCAAGTTTTACTCCAACACTTTAAGAGTTGATACAGGGGTTGAGGTTGACCTGGACACATGTATTCAAAGATAAGTTGAAGGTGACCACCTTTGATACCTCATGCTTGATGAGTTACAGAGTTATAAGAAGGCCAATGGGCCATTGTTTTTATTCACCTGATTGCAAACGTAGGAGACACCATGAAGCCAAGCAAAAATGAACATGTGTTTAGTTTTATTATACCATTTATTTCAGTCTTTAAGTTTATTGGAATCTTTACCAAATTATAAATGGCATTTTTTATCCTTGTAGTTTTGTGGTGGGAAGATTATGGTGCCACAACACCTAATCTTCAATAGCTTGCCATCCGAATATTATCGCAGCCTTGTAGTGCTTCTGGTTGTGAGCGCAACTAGAACGTTTTTGAGGCCATACACACAAAGAAGTGCAATAGGTTGACTCAGAAGTGCTTGAATGACTTTGTCTATGTGCGGGACAACCTTCGATTGCACAAAAAGAAGGTGCAAGGGCAGCCTTCACATGAAGCAATTGACTTGGATGACATTGATCCATATTCAACAAAATTGGTTGCTGGTCTTGATGGTGATGATGTGGATGTGGATCATTTTTGGATTGATGATCACCTAGCTGAGTTCAAGATGGAGGAAGATGACTGGGATGCAGAAGTGGCAGCACATAAGGAGGTATTATGGTAAAATAATGAATGTGTTATTAAACAGAGATCAAGAATGATCTATATATAAAAGTGTACAAGAGAATGTTTCTATAACAAACAAAGAGAGACGAATAGAAACATTCTGAAGAGAGAAATAGAATCAAAAGGAAGCTTCCATATTGAACAGAGAGAGAATATGGAAACATGGAAGAAGAGTGACCATTAGAATAGAAACAAATCTACAGAAGAGAGAAACATAAATAGAGAGATATTTAACTCTAATACCCTCCCCTAATGGTTAATCTAACTTCAAAACAAAGTTTGCAACTGAATCCTCAAAAGGCACCACGAGAAGTAAAAAAAGCTTGCGAAAATCATAGTAAAAAATCTTCGTTGCGCACGGAAGAACTGAGACTCAGTAGTCTCGATTTTTGTGGTGAAAAATCAGAAAAACCAGACAATTTTTGTGGTGAAAAATCGATCAAAACCAGTAATGATTTTTTAGGTGAAAAATCAATCAAAACCAGCTCAGACCCTCCCTGCTTATGGGTGGTAAATCTTGTCGTTAAATCTTGGACAGCCTTCCAACATAATGTTGGTGAGACACGCCATTAAAATTTTGAAAAGGCATTGAATGAATCCAAAGCACAGATTCTAAGGCAGATTGACAGAAGACCCAGAAAAAAATGAAGGATGATCCAAAAGAAAGCTCGAAAAACCCACCAGGAATCTGTAATCAGATTTTGAATCTGCTGGCACAAATTTTGAGAATCGAAAATCGAGGCACCAAGAAGATTTCGAGGACGACCCAGTTGAGGGTTTTTAAAAGTTAAAACCTCCAGGGTTCTTCAAAAAAAATAATTTTTTGACTGAAACTGAAGGGTCAAAACCCTAGTCAAAAGTGCAGAAACCCTAGGCGAGTTGTTGGAGAAAACGAACAATACCTGAAATTTTGAACATAAACTAGGCCAAGGAGATTCGAAAATTTTTAATCTAAAAATTTCATAGAGAAATTAAAAAATTTCGAACCCATTTCGAAAATAACATTGAAAATTTCAAGAATGAAATTATTATTTTTCGAAAAAAATAGCTCTGCTACAATATTATGGTAAAATAAGAGAATGTTTCTATAACAAACAGAGAGAAACAAAAGGAAGTTTCCACATTGAACAAAGAGAGTATGGAAACATTGAAGAAGAGTGACCATTAGAATAGAAACAAATCTACGGAAGAGAGAAACATAAATAGAGAGATATTTAACTCCAATAGGAGGAACATGAGCTTGGTCATCCATCAGAGGCTTTTGTTGAGACACCTATTCAAGCACTTGTTTTGGATGTTGCAACTACTTTAGCACCACCCACCCAGCGGCAACAATCTCTTTTGAGCTTTAGTCGTAGACACAATTTATGATTTCTACTTTTCATTGATACTGCAGATTGAACTTAATATGTATTCAAAAGTTGTAGTTGTTTCATGGAATTTGACTTTGATATGTATTGAACTCAATTTTATTCAGATGTTGCACTTGTTTTTTGGTATTGATTCTATGTCAATTTGCTAAGTTCTAATTGCAATGTATTTAACTCAAAACTTTGATTTATATATGATGGAAATCTCAAATCAGTTTATGTTCTACAAATTTGGTGTGTGTTTTTTTTGAAGAATTTTTTAAGAAATTATATATTTTCAAATGTTTGATAAAAGTGTCGATTTTTTCACCAAGTTTTCAGCGAGTCCGAGTTTTCAAAATTTTTGGGTTGGCCAAGTTATTGTCGAGTCCGATTTTTTCAACTGAGTTCCAGGTTTCCTCCGATGGCACACTAACTCCTGAGCCTCCATTGACGATGGTGTTTGTCAATTGTTTCCCCATTATTTCCATTTTGACAACGGTTGGCTTCCTTCCAATTGTTAACAACATAGAGTCTGTGACCTGGTTGCCTTTGAGGGTGACTTCGCCGTTGGCTCCCATTGTGGCTTACGTTGGTTTTAGCCAAGTTTGTCGTGACCGAGCATGTTGGTAATTGCCACTCTCAGTTGCAGCATAGTTTGAAGAAGGTATGCCACCTTGACAAGTAGCACCTGTTGAACTGTGTTGTTCTCCGACTCCGATCACAATGACATACAGTTTCATTAAAGGTTATTCGTTCCTTAGCCAAACACTCGTTCTACTTCTACTTTAGCTTCTCAGAGTTGTTCCTTCTCCGTATGAGGGTCAAAGTACATCGCCTTCTTCGTCTATGCTCTCATGATTGCCAGAATTGTCTCGTCTTGTTCCTCCACATCCAACATATTAATAACCTTTGCTTCGGGTAGTTGGTGTCTTCATGGTCACCTAACTCGCACCATTTGCACAATATTGTACATTGTATTTCTTATTCAAATAGTCTTTCACAAAGTGTCCCCATTCGCTACATTGTTGACACTGTATGATAGGACGTCCTCTAGAGTCATACTGTATTAGATTCGACTCTTGATTTCAATAACCACTTGCCATACATTTTGTGGTTTCGATGGAGTGGACGAATAGTACTTGCATACTTAGTCTTTAAATTATATGAACTCTCCTTTATTGAATGAACCATCATTAGGCATATCTCACAAAACATCATTTTACAACAATTACCTTTCATGTGCCCCTTAATTTTGCGCTCATTACACCATTTGATCATTACTTTTTTATTGGTTTCGTTTTTGAGCTTCAATTCTTTCACCATTCTCATCATATCCTGTCGTAGGGCCTTGGTTGTTGTCAATTCATCATCGCTACTACCCACGGTGCTCTCATCATCATGTATCTTCCTCTTCCCTCCGGAAGATGTCTTGTTTTCACACTCGATGTCCATGGCCCGATTGAAGGCATCAACGTACAAGGATGGAGGCATCACTTTCATCTCCTTGTGCAACAAGTGAGTTATCCCCATAGTGAACCGCCTCTTCTTTAAAAGGAGATTCCATTCTCCCCCTTCCTAACCAATTTGGAAGCAAAATTGGTGGAAATTATTAATTTCAGGTCACTAATGCATTGAAGAAAACAATATTCATCCACTAATTTGGATGCTAAGATGAGATTGGATTGGTCGGGCTTAAGGATTCCCCCAATTCTAGGGTCCGGTGCTATGGGAGCAAAACTTTTGAGGCCCACGTAGTATGCAAACGTCCACAAACAAGATGGTTTAAGTTGAACTTCGACGGGACCTCCAAGGGTAACCCAAGTCCGTTGGGGGCCGACTGCATAGTAAGATTCTGGGATGGGTCAATGGTTGTAAAATGGTCGTGCCTTTCAAAGATAACACCAACAACATGGCTGAATTCTCAGCACTAATACAAGGCTTAATTTTTTGTAAGGATCTTGGCATAGATAAATTGGAAGTGGAAGGAGATTCCACATTAGTGGTAAATGCAATAAGAGTGGGGGAAATCCCAAGCTGGAAATTGTGTTCTTTTAAGGGAAGAGCCCTGACACTTTTGGGAATCTTTGAGATATTGTCATCATGTATGAGTATCAGGAAGCAAATGGAGATGTTGACTCACTAGCCAACTTGGTTGTTGATAGTGTAGAGTTGGGCTCGATTAGGCAATAGGCGAACAACTTGGGAACAACTATTATTTGGCACTAAATCTGAGTTGGTTCTAAGCAACTTAAATTCCCCCTATGGATTGTCCTTAATTCTAGGGTCACGTCAGGTTTGTTGAGGAATTGACAATGATCACTTTGCCCGAGACAAAGACATTTACAATGGATTTGAAATATGAAATTAGAGGTGATCTAGGCATTTATGGTGAAATTGGATGAAGGTACACGCATCATTCATATAGGAAAGTCAGCCCTCTCACTCAATTAGCAATCTCATCACTAGGCAGAACACACATGCAAAGGGATGTTGCTTTGCTATATATCAATTGGCAGGATTTGGATGGTTTGTATTTGAGCGATGTATACCCCAATTCAACTGAGTGACAAAAGACAAATGTCTTTTTTGGGCTATATTTTGGATCAAAGATTGCTCATGTTATGTAGACATCCAAGTGTGTTGGCCATGGAGGACATCAGCATGGTGTTGGGCCATGAATTTCTCACCTTGGCCAACTAGTATCATGTCAATATAGATATACAATCTCACTTTCTCACATTTTTGTTTGATCTTGGGGAGGTGACAGTTCAAGTTTTGCTCCTATTGTAGCAAACTTTCAACCTATAGTTCCTACTCGAGAATATTGATGTGATGGTGATTGCAGAACTTGGGGTTGGAATCCCATGGTCGGACGACATCCCGGAATTTTTCCACGAGGATGTCAAGGTGGACAAGCAACACTTTTTGCTAGGCTTAAATACACGCGGACTAGAGAGGCACCACAGGTGGCTGTAGTGCGGAAGGATTCCTACGTAGGCATGGTACTGAGATTGAGACAAACAAGTGGATGCATAGCTTCGCATGATTGGTGCACTCAATGGCTTCTACAATGCAAAATGATAGTTGGGCATCTATTTTTTTCGTTATCTCCAGCGTTGGCTTTAGCTGAAAAGCTTCCACGTTGGATTTTGGTTCAAAGGTTTGCTTGTGCTTTTGTGATTTGTTTTTTGGCCAATCTATGCATTCAATGGTTACCCTTTGGAGGTTGGTTGTTCCCCTCTACAACGTGGGTCTCCTTGCATGGTTTCCTATGGGTGGTTTGGGACAAATACCTTTGGTCGGTGGGTGGCTGAAAATGCAAATTTAACACACTGGCTTTAGTTCGGGTTTTTGTTTTCGATTTTAGGTGTCCATTTCTTTGGACAAATGATACTTCCTCTCACATGTAAATTTTATAAATATCAATACAATTTCCATAAGTTCGATTGTGTATTACTTGACCAAAAAAAATTATCTTATTAATTTATTATCAATAAGATGTAATATAATATATTAATCATAAAAAATATTGTATAGTGTATCTTTCAAATCTACAACTACAATTTTTTTTATATTGCTATCAAGATTCAACTGTGTAGTTTTTTGAGTCAAACTCATTGAGCCATGTTTCATCAGTAGTGGTTCAAAAGAACCCATCTCTCATGAGAATGAATGGAACACTTAGGACTCATTGCATCTAGGTGATGCTCACAGAGGTGAAGCACCGGGACTTCCCGGGAGGTCACTCATCCCAATACTACTCCAGCTCGAGCACACTTAACTACGGAGTTCTCTCCATGGTTAAGCCCACTCTACTTGCAACCCCATTTTTGCTCATATTTATTAATATATTATAATATAATATAATATATGCAGGAAACGATTGATGAAAATCTCAGCTACGCAAAAAGCCTAGAGGTCTCGAAAGTGGCCAAAGGATAGGAAGTTGCTAACAACAAAAAACGTAAGTCAAAACCGCCATTAAAGCCAGCAAATGCACCAAAAAAGCCAAAGAACTGCTCAAAAGGAATAAATACAATTTTTACAAACTTGCAGTTTGTATGGAACAAGTGATTTTAATTGGTAAAGACCTATATTTTTTTAAAGATCTGCACAGTTTTAAGCAATATATACACAGTTCCAATTGGTTTTGAACCAAAAAAATGGATAAATGATGCTGGTGAAGCACGTGGGTTTCACATGCTATGTTTCCTTGACTTCTACCCGATTTTCCCTTAATTTTTACGCATTTACTCGCCAAAAATTCTTTTAAAATTATGATTCAACGATGTTTTTAAAAATTACAATTTGATAGGGGGAAAATCAGCAAACCTAGCGATTTCTAATTTTTCCATTTAATCGCAATTTTTTGGCTATTTTTGCTTCTATGATTTTAATTTTAGTATTAGTCTTTAGATGATAATATTTTGTAGCAAAAATTGCATTCACAATCAATTATTCTTAGAGAAGCAGTTAATTTTTTTATTGTTTCATACAATATATTTGTAAATAGCATAAATAAGTGTCTTTTGCACTTATTTGCATCAATAGTAATTCTCATGCCTGCAAATTATTAGAATTGCTATTCATCGAGTATTCCGTGTTATGTATCCCGAATTTACTATTCATTGAATGACATTGATTACGCATGTCTTGTTGACAAATGTTTCATTATATGTTTGATAGTTATATTGCTCTTGCAAATTGCAAGTTTTATATTGCAGTTTGACTCAAAGACGTAAGATTGTGGCTTTGTACCAAAATTTAAACAAAATTTAGCCATGGCATTTGTGTTTATGTGTTAGCCTATTCAATTCAATGTACTTACCTTGTTCAATCTTTATTTTAATTGAACATAAGTTTCTAGTTCTATGATTTATTTTTGAAGTCAAAAACCTAAAATCTCTTCCTTAGTGTTGAAAGAGTGCCTTGTCCTTCTTGCTTTAGGAAAAACCAAAAAGTCACATTTACATTTTATTTGGCACAAATATGAACCACCCCAAATATCACTGCAGAGATTGTAATTATTGTCTAGACTTAGGTTAAACAAATTAGCGTTTAATTTAAAAGAAGCTTCCCCTTTGAATTCAAGCAGCAGTTTTATCACACATCTATTTTCATTTTGAAAAAAAGGTGATAATTAAAATGCTAAAAGTTTAACCATCTTATTCATTAAATTAACAATATATGACAATTTTAATGCTTTTGGAAGAAGAGGTGTGAACATTTTCTGAACTAAAAGAAGCACACGATTTCTTAAAAAAAGAATTTCAATCCATTAGCTATAAACATTGAGAACACAATGTCTCTCTAATATATCCACACATAGTTTGAAGATAGTAACAAAAAAAGTTTATCTTGAATTAAGAGCAAACACCTCTGCAACTCTCACTTAGTATATTCAATTATATTTCTAAGACGAGATTCCATTCTATTTAACCCGTTGACATTTATTTTTGTGCATTTGTTTTCCTCACTATTTTTTGAATGTGCAGAATAAATGCCTTTAAAATTTTAGGAAAACTACATACAAGATATGAGTGATTTCTATGCATTAGATAAATAGGAAAACACTTATTCTTAACCATAGAATTATGGAAAGAAAAATACAAGTATGATATTGCAGGTCATGTATGTTGCCAAATTACTTACAGTGGCAGCAACGCACCAAGGCTTCAAGGAAAGTAGAAGAGAAACTGGAGCAATAATGAAGAGAATCAATAGCAAGCTCTTGGCAAACTTTTGGAAGTTTTATGAATGGACCGTATAGCATTTTCACTGCAAAGTTTTAACGCTAGCTGTAAGAGAATGTACCTTTAAATCAAAATGCATCAGCTTCCAATTACCTCAAATTAATACATGTAGTCACTTTAGGATCACTACGGACTTTTGTTTATTAAATATACTCATTCAGGAGATCATGATTTAGATAAAGCTTTTTTCTTATGCCTATTTAACTAATTCATTTATATTTGAGTACATAACTCCTTTAGCATACACATTGAAAAAGAAGGAAAGGAGTTACCTTTATTATGTTCCATTGGGAGATGAATACCGAAAAAAGGCATAAGCGTTGGTTGCAGTTCTGTATACTCTTTGCACAACAATGAATCTGCTGTTGCCGAACGACCAATGTGAAGAAGAACCTGTAGAACTAACTGGAACGTTGCAAGTAACTTATCAATATTGTGACATAAACTAGTATCAAAGGAAAAAAGAATTACATAAGATACACCAAGGATTTTGAAACCTCAAAGGAAGATATATCAATTCAAGTCCAAAACTTGCAACTAAAAAAGGAAAAAAGAATATTATCCTTTGTATGAAATCCTAGAATTAGCTTCTCAACAGGTAATCCCACAATAGCATCTCACCTTTTGCCTAAATTAACCTTTGATATCAGCATTTGTATCTAAACTTTCACTTTTTATCTCTTTTACAGAATAAACTATTAAAATTTGATGATAATGTGAGCTAATGATTTTTTCAATTTGACCTCTAGATCCGAAATACTTTTTCCTTAATTTTAAAAGATAATGTCAATTTCAAAACATTTTTTAGTAACTTGTACTCCATAACTTATTTTGCCATGTGTGGAACTCCGAGCCATCAAATTTTTCAATCCACCTGCCATTTTTCTCCATGTTGGAAATATCTACTCCCACTAATCAAAACAATGTCAAAAGTGTCGGTTTTCACTGAAAATGCACTTTGACTTGATTGAAAAGAATTGTTAAAAATTAATCAAGTAGCCTCTATAAATTAAAACCACTTTTAGATTTCGATTGACTAGTTTTGGTGACACAACAATAATGACTCATTAAAAGACACCTTATTCTAAATAAATTTAATACTACTTATGAACCACTAGAAAAAATGCTTTATTAACGGTCTATACCACTTCAACGAAAATACCCACATAAACTCATCCAACACAAAACATATCAGCCAATCTGCTCAGGTCTTCAAATAAAATCGATCACTTCTGATTGATTGCTTGTAATTGATGAGCCCTTATACAAATTTTGTAATGTCCCTTTTTTGGGACATTAGAAGTCAATTAAATAATTATATTTTAAGTAGTCAAATTATATCAAATTTAATGACGACTTAAGCAGTTTAAGTGACTTTATGTCAATAGAGAATTATTAAATAAAAGTCACTTTATGGAAAAGCCAAGAGTTATAAAATTAAGTAAAACTTATAATCCCACATGGCCTAGAAAAGAGGGTCGACCCCTTTGAGAAAGCTATAAAAAGAAAGGTTAAGAGGCTCATTTGATATGCTTATGGATATTGGATTTGATGAATTTGTCTAATGTTTTGCACTAGCTGAATCTGTTGGAAATTAATTAGTGTTCACATTAGTAATTAAATTAGATATAAAGTTGTTGACAAACAACTTTGTAGTATTGATAGACTAATAATGTTAGTAATATTATATTATGGTTTGAGTTGTTTTAACAACTCATACGGTGTGCGTTGTGTATTGTTACGTGAGGAACAATCACTACTAAATAGGGAGGTTATTCCCTATAAAATAGGATGTGAGAAATCCTATATATATGATGTATTTGAATGAAAATAGTGAGAAGCACATATTATTTTGGATTGAATAATTTTCCAGCTTCTCTGTCTGTATTTCTAATATGGTATCATAGCGGGAGAAGATCAGAATGGTGGCATGAAAATCTGCTATTTCTAAGGTTGTGGTTATCCCGGTGATCTCGTAATCTTGAATGATTATCAGCAATCTGAAGAAAGTTCATTGTTGATGCAAGTTTATTTTTTGATGATCACAAACACAATTTCAGGGATTGTATTTTGCCTATCGCAATACCAACTGGATGTGTGGCAGAGATTCCGTGTGTATATGTGATGAGAAAGCATGACATATGGGTTTGACAATAAACTCTAATACATCGTTATTTCAGGCAGATCAAAGCCATCGCTTTTCAAGCTGGCCTCCATTTTCTTGACCTGAATATTATTTTTGACTAGAAGAGATCAATTCTCCTTATTGTGGATATTGGTTGCGATCAAAGGCTGGAGTTTTATCATTCAGCAAAGACTCTATTCTAGCTGAATCTCTCTTCAACCTTGGTGAGTTGTAGTGGAGCGTGGGTTGCTAGTATTTTTTGGCGGGTTTGTTTCCTATTTTGCAAATGCAATCATTCTCTTTGGTCAGTTTTATTACTCTGGTCTGCAATTTGAGTTTTGCCAACACGTGCTATTATCATTGGCGTCATTGCTAGTTTTCTATGTGAGGAGACAGTTCCTTCTAATGCAGAACTTGCGGAATTATATACATCATGTTCCCATGAATTTTTTGAGCAAACTTGCGGTCCTTATTTTCTCTTGAACGACAATTCATTGTATTGGAAGGCCTTTTTTTTTTTTTTTGGCTGGCTGTCTCCATTATTGGCTCGCTTATCTTCACGGGTTCAATATTGGTCGAGGTGTTTCCTGTGTGGTGTGTCGGCCAACACATTTTGTAGCTGTGTAATGCGATTTCTGATATATGCCAGCTCTTATTTGGAGGTCGGTCGTGTTGGATCTGGTTTTCTTTCTTTTGTGTAGCCGTGTTTGGCTTGTGTATTGGCAGTTGCCTTTGTTGGCAAGTTATTGGAGACTTGTGTGGTGAGCATGGAAGCATGGTCAACATTTAATTAACAGTCGATGCCATTGATTGAAGCGTTATTTGCATGGTTCAAGATTTATTTGTGCAGATCCATTTCTAGCATTTTATCATTGTTCGACGACCATACAAATCAACCTTTTATTGAGAAGCAATTTGATTTCATTGGGCCATTCGAAGACTTGTCCTGCAATTTGTTTATAAAAGCAATATGTCGATGAAAAAAACAAGAGTTGTCATTTATAATTGCCGTAATTATCATTGGACGGATTATCGCTTGTGCGCGACGTTCATATTGAGGGGGCATTATAAAATTGAGCCTCAAAGCCAAATTTGCTAAGTAGCAAACCCAATTGAGGATGGACGCACCGGAGGGTGGAGGACAACCAACAACCTCTCGTCAGTCAACAACAACGGGGTCGCGCAACTGATTTTGTGACCAGTATGCAGTGTGTTTTCATTTTTTTAGTCTGGTGCGTGGATACTGGAAAAATGATTATATTGGAGAGTAGATGACTACAGAGATCCTCTGACTGCGGAGATCCTCTGAGTGCCATACTTCATTGGGAGATGGTCGACTAGTGAATACATTCACTGCCAATAATGGCCATGTGCAACAACATCCAGACAGCAAGATCCAGACGGTAGTATGCAGTATGGTATGATTTTCTTTTCAGTATTCCTGTTTGTATGAATAAATGGAATTTCACATTGTGGGGGGCAATAATAATATATGTTCCATTCCCATTTTGCACCAAAACAACTAAAGTTAATGGCAGCTTCTAGCGGCAATGGCATTTGTCTATGTTGTTCGAGATTGAGTGGCAGCGATGGATAACAGTGACTACAATTCAGAACATTGTGTTCTTATGAAATGTAATGTGCAATCTTTTCAATATGGTTTTAATATAAGTTCCCTGATGTATAAGCATAGTGGCGAACAAAAACACCAAAGTAAGACAGTTCATGGATCTTGAAAGGGTTTGTGGTAGGATCCAAAAAACCACATAAGGTGAACAATTGATGAGTTCCTTTCACGTCATGGTTTGTGGTAAGCTTGTTTAAAACCATGGGAGGAGAGAGCCTTTCTTTGGATCAAGGTCACGAGTCAATTGGACACACCACAGGGATGAGCATACTGCAAATGAAGGGTGCGAGTTCTACCATGTTCACACTGAGGGGGGGAATATCGGAAATTAGTGTTCACATTAGTAATTAAATTAGATATAAAATTGTTGACAAACAGCTTTATAGTATTGATAGACTAATAATGTTAGTAATATTATATTATGGTTTGAGTTGTTTTAACAACTCATGGTGTGAGTTGTGCATTGTTACATGAGTAACAATCACTACTAAATAGGGAGGTTGTTCCCTATAAAATAGGATGTGAGAAATCCTATATATATGATATATTTTAATGAAGATAGTGAGAAGCACATATTAGTTTGGATTGAATTATCACAGAACTCCATGGCACACACCATTTTCTTGATTTTTTTCGATGTCATCTCTCCTCTGCCAACTGTCATGGTACTGCCAACTCCACTACCCGCAGTGCCCATTGGAGTGCCTGCTATGTTATTACCAACCATACGGACTGTACAAACAACTTGAGAGCACCAACGCCTGCTAGTTGTACGGACTGTATGGTCTAGATCCTTTCTATTCCATACGACCTCCACTCTATGTCAAACTTTGCCACCCCCTCATCCATACGACTCATGCTCTGTACGATGCTGAATTTTCCTACCTCCTTGTACGGCGATCTTGTCCTTCAGGCGTACGCTCCCTACTCTACGTCCTAGGTGGCGTATGGGGCTGGCGGATTTCCTCCTATGTCCTGACCTTACAGCCAAGTCATCTCCCCATCGTCGTACATGTCGTACGGACCGTGTTCTTTGCTGCTTCCGTATGTTTTGTACGACCTGCAATTCCCCTTCAATTTTCTTTCCTATCTTCAAGTGCTTCGACCTCTCGTTTTTCCTTCCTTTCTCTCGTACGGGTAACCCATGTAGCTTCTATCATAGGGATATTTCTCCTCACTTGGACGTCTATTCCTTCTTCCTCCCCGCTCCGCTCGGTTTGTACATCGTACGGCCCCTTCTGCCTCCATACAAACCGTATGGTCTCTGCTTCTTCCTTTGTTCGTACAGAGATCTGCCAACCTGCCTTCTCTCATCCGCACGATATGCTAGTGTTTGTATAGACCCCTTCCTTCCCGATGTGCGTACGATATGCTCCCAACTATATTTTCTTCCAAATGCTTTGGTCCTAAGTCGATGGTTTCCTGCAAGTTAGGTTTTTTTCCAAATGCTTTGGTGCTTAGTCGATGGTTTCCTCCAGAAGCTCCAACATGTTACAGCCTGGATGGAAAACTTCATAATCCTCCATCTGCCAATGGAACAATCCATTTAGTGAACTTGTTTCATCTTCCGAACAATCCTCTAGTCTCAGAATTCCCTCATCATTCGGTTCCATCCCTCTTTCCTCGCCCAACTCTCCTTCAAACTCGGAGTCTGATTCTAGTTCCTGGCTTACTGCCTAATTCTGTAGGTCGATGACATCTTTCTTTCCATCACTCTCGATGGAAAGGGTGTTCTTCCAATTGTGGTTGGCCTTCGCTGTGATGAGCCAGCCCCTGTCGAGGAGGGTGTCATACCCCCTCCTTTCGAGGGCGATGACAACAAAATATAGAAAGAACTGTCAGGTTCCAATAACAACCTTCTATGCCATAAGTGTCCCAATTGGTTTTATACCATGCTGGTCAGTGCCTACCAAGTGGTAGGTTGGCGGCCAGAGTGTAGGTTTACCAAGGGCCCTCCACATTTCTTCCGGCAGTACATTTACGCCAAATCCTCCATCTACAATAGTGTTGGTCAGCATGCGTCCCATGATTTCCATTTCGACAACTGCAGGTGTCCATCCAACACCCACTGCCAACTGCATAGGATCCATGGCACCACTCGAGGTAGTAGCTTCCGCATCTTTTTTCCCTGTCTCATTCGCCCCGTGGTTGCCAATATCTTGGTTGTTGTTAGTGTCACTTATGTTAGTGATTTCCACCTTCAGTTGTGGTAGGGTCTCCAGCAGGTTTGCCACTCATACTGGGACCGTCGCCTGTAACATTTGTTGTATGATGTTGGCTTTTGATGTTGACCGTATGGGAGTACCATGTGTTCGCCTTCGTTCTTCCTCCATTGTCAATTCCGTTTCCATTCTGACTTCCTTCAACCTTTCTTTCTCCGTATGTGGATCAGGGTACGTGGCTTTTTTCGTCTGGGACCTTGTGATTGCCAGGATCTCCTCCTCAGATCCTGTGATGTTTATCAAATTTACCCCCTTCCCCTTAGGGCAATCAGCATCCTCGTGGTTACCAAGACCACACCATTTGCAGAGCATGCTTCTGCCTCCTTGCCCACTCTGGCAATCTCGTGCGAAGTGACCCCACTCGTTACATCTGCGGCATTGTACCATGGGTTGTCCTTTCCCATCATACTGGATGCGGCTTCTTGGTGTGATGTTGTTACTGTTATTGTTGCTTCCTCGTCCATTGTTACGGTACCCATCGTGCGAAGCATTATAATTCGTTTGTCATGGTCGTGTGGTAGGCGGAGTTGCTTGCTCTCATTGGGTAAAGAACAGTTGTGTGCTTCTTACTTTTAGGTTGTACGGGCACTCCTTAATGGGTGTCCCAGTACTTGGCAGGTGTACCCTTCGTTCTTACACTCGGTAGACCATTGTTCCTTGCCTTTGCCTTCCTTGGTAGTTTCCTCCTCTTCTCGCATTTCCTTCATCATGCTCATCATATCCTTCAGAAGGACATGTACCGTGCAGGACTCCCCTTCGCTCTCGCCATCCGTACTATCACCGTCATTAGTTCATTTCTTTCCTTTCGATGTCATGTTTTCACTTTCAATGATCATTGCCCGATTGTAGGCCTCTGTGTACGAGGATGGCAGTACCACCTTCATTTTCTTTCGAAGGGAGGGGTTCAGCCCTTCGATGAACCACCTTTTCTTCAAGCCATCCGCTGGTTGGTTGTCTAACTTGCCGATGAGTTCTTTCAGCCTGCGATAGTACGACCATACCATCTCATTTTTCCCATGCTTTGTGTTGTAGATTTCTGCTACCAGTTCGTCATCGTCACAGAGCAATCTGAACTCCTCCTGGAATGTTTTTAGTCGCCTTGTCCCTTGCTGGCAAGTCCGTGTACCAATCAACTGCAATCCCTCATAGGGTGGCAGGAAAAGCCTTCAACCAGTAATCATGGTCATCCTGGCCATTTGCTTCCCATATCATTACAAATGTTTTACAGTGGCAGACCGGATCCTCTGATCCGTCCCCACTAAACTTGGACAGTTTCTGCATCTCCAGGGGGTTTGCCATTTGCCAGGTACGGTAGGTACTGTGCACGTTATTAGACGACAGTGGGTTGGTTCCTCCTACACGTCCCTGTGCGTCTTCCACACCTCCATCTATGCGCGAGTCTTCTACACATCCACCTCTGTCGTTCACGTCTTGGTTGCCTCCTTCGTAGTGGTATCAGTTCTCTCTTCTCCTCGGAATCTCTAGTTCTGTTCTCCCTATTCTTGATCTCTCCGAGATAATGAGATTGTCTATGCCTCGCAAGGTACTCTCAAATAAATCCGCTACCTCGCCTTTGAGATTTCCCTCTTGGCTATTGTCCTCTTTGGAATGTACGGATGGTTCAGTTGATACTGAGTCACCACCTTCCCAACTGTCGGTGTCAGATCCTTCGTGCGCCCAGGAATTGCTCGGGAGTGGTAGTTCTCTGGTGATCTCTTCCCACTCCTATCTTGATGGGTTGTATTCCTTCGACCTGTGCCTACGGTGGGGGACCAACAGACTGTTTCACTAGTTGTAGTCGTTGGCGTCTCTCGGCTTGCTTTTGGATACGCAAGGACCTTCGTATGGCAATTTCGGCTTCCTTCTCTCCTATCTCTGCCTTCGTGTGTTGCCTTTTGTCCTTGTTTGGTAGGTTGGGCATTAATTGTCAGAGTTACTTACGCCTGCTAGTATCACGTGGTTCCTCCTCCCTTTGGTTCCTCTCTTCATATCGTTGAAATATTTGTTGTCTTCGCTGCTCCCTTTCTCCTGCCTCACGTTGATCCTGGAGTTCCAACAATGCTCGGGCCAACAATCTTGGAAGGCTACCTAGAAGATCGTACACAGAACCTCTCACCGTGAGTTCAGCGCATACCTAACCAGTCAAGACCGCCCTCTCCCGAGCCTACCACTATGCGTACTCGTCAACCGACATGTCCCACGCGTGAACCAAGTTCTATGTTAACTGGTTCTCTTGGGTTACTTCGGTATTGTCTTCTCTGTCACTATCAGTTACCACTACTTGTTGGTGGAAAGTATGGCCCATTATGTTGCCATCCTGCCCATCCGACTTCCTAGACCTCCAGGTTTGTACTTAGGCAACAGCGCCAAAATGTTAGATGTGTAAGTTGAGAAGGATTGCACAGTATATATAGATTCAATAGGATTGCATAATACCAGAGATAAATGAAATACAGCAATAGCATGAATAACATAGAATCATATTACACCATAAATGACAGAATGATATATCTTTCATAGCATCATAGTTCCAACATTAACCACACCTTTCACTTGTTCCAGACTCCATACAATTAGACTCATGAAATGACCCTAACCGGCCATTTACTGTTTCCGACTGATAAAACTGATGCAGATTTATAATAAACAATAACATGCAAAGAACCAGTAGATAAACTCGAATAACCGGCAGATGTATTTATAAACCA
>MU223355.1:1261818-1288536 GCA_018584345.1 Thuja plicata | reverse complement strand
ATGGTCCTTTTACCGAGACTGTATTTTCTGAGATAGTCACACATTCACCATCAACAAACTACTCTCTTACATTTGCAGTCTGGTTCTGATACCATGTTAAGTTTTAGGATAGCTGCAAATGTAATAGCACTCTATATTGTACGTGTTTTCCAAATGCAACAATCTCTCTTTCATTTATATTGGGAATGAGGATAGGAGAGACATGTCCCTTCATGTGACATGTCTATTCATTATTATTTATAAGAAAGGACATGCCTCTTCCTATTAATTATAATTTAATCAATCTTATAATGTTTCATCAATCAATTATTAATTAAGAATAATAATGTAATAATTTAATATTAAATATTAAATTTCATATGATTAATAATAATATAACATATATATTATATTATTATTAATCAACATATATTATATGTATTCTAATGATCATACGACTGAAGCTACAAACATTAACAGGAATCAACCTAGATATGAAATAAAGTAAATGAAAGTGTGTTGTCATATAGAAGAGACTAGATCGGAACAATGAAGTATATCATACCTTGGCAATGCAATGCTTGTTTGAATATGATCAAGTTTGTTGAAGCAATAGATTTGACTTCACACAAAATCCCAAAAGGAAATCATGAAAAACAAAACCTTTTGTAATGGATGTTGTAGTTTGACACAATGCTTGATGAAGAGACTTGAAGAATTGAATGTCAATGAATGATTGTATGATGACCTTCTTCCTTGATGGTAGACTCATTTGCTTGGCCTTCAATGAGGGAAAGAAGCTTGATCCATGGAGAAGATTGCCTTGAAAACACCTTAGATGCTTGGAATCTTGCTTGAGAAGGCTTGGATGCAAGATAGTAGGAGAGCTCTTGAAATCTTGCTTGTGCCTATCCAAAAGGGGAGAGATAGGTTGCTTTCATACCTCTTGCAACATTTCGGAGCTCAAAACTCGAAGGAGGCAAACATAGATGGAAAAAATCTGCCAAACCCACAGGACGGAACCCCGGTTCCAATTTGAGGCCAAACATTGGTGAAGAGGACGACTTGGGTGTCCTCTTCCCATCAATCAGGCACAAAATTGGTTCCTAGATCCCACATAACAAGGGGATGCCAGATTTCGATGCACAAGTGATTGCGGGGTCGGGAAGAACAAAGACCACAAATGGTAAGATAAAGCCCATGTTCGGAAATAAATGATTGAATTGGAGAAATAATAAAGGAGCGCACCTAGAAATAAGAGCTCACATTGATTTTGGATGAAATTGAATTAATACGGGACTCATTTGAATTTAGGTGTTCATTAAGTACTACATTAAGGCCCATTATACATATTAAAATGGAAACACACTAAGGTGGGAGCTAAAAAATCACGAAATTGTACACACAAGGTGCTTACAATTTACGACAGTACAAGCACATTGTTTGAGAATGTAATATACACCATTTTTTCTTTCTTTTTTTACTTGAGGATGTTTTGATTGAAACCAATAAGAATGAGTGTGGCAGAAATAACGATATTGCAGCAATGAAATAACAGAAATTACTCTTCAAAAACACATTATTCAACAATAGAAACGAGCAATATATTTCAGATTTGGGTCGCAATATATCATCAAATAAGAACTACCCAGATCATCAAAATATATCACAATGCTATTTCAACATATCCAATCTGGAGTATATAATACTAGTTTTGCACTAACCAGCAAACTCGAAGCTACTCAAGGCATGAAATGAATGTATTCTGATTTCTATTCCCTAGACGCCTGTTTTCAGCACCAAAAAGCTCACAGACCTTAAGTGTCTATATTTCCCAAGCTCCCTCATTCCCATTGGCTTAGGTGGCTGGCTAGAATTGGTATGGCCAACCTGAGGAGGAGAAAAAGGTCCAAAATAACACTTCAAATCTGCTACCAATATTCTTCACTGAATTTCTTTATCTGCTGAAGATAGCAAACTGAAAATACAAACTGTTATCCTCTCCAATGAAGTCCAGTTATGATTCTTGAAGGAAGTTACCAATAAATCCTCCAGGTTAGATCTTTCACTAACGAAGATGTTCTCTTCAAGAATTTCACCCTCACAAAGCCACAGGATGAGCAAGTTCAATCCAGCCAAATTTTGAGTTTAATTTCAAATCAATAGATAATACAAAATGAGCTTCAAAAATGCCTTATAAAGGCCTCCAAAAATCCCATGCCCACTTAGGAAGTTGCACCTTTTAATTTTTTTTTTACTATTTCCTTACAACTCCCGACATAGGCACCCACTTCAAATAGAGTATTTTATTTAATATTTGAAAAGACACCTTATATCCCCTTGAGTGCCAACATAGTCAATATAGTAAGTTAAATAACACTCAAGTTAAGTCTTAAATATAAATTTAATATTTTAACATTTTTTAAATTAATTGCTCTAAACCACATTAACTGCCAAGATATCAACATCAAATGCATTCACCAACATTCCCAAAATAGAAATACTACCAATTGACCAAGTCAGTGTCCAAACTATGAATTTCTAAAAATAGTAAAAATAGACAAAGTGTCCAAACTCACTCCAAAAAGGCCATAATGTAAATTTCAATTGTCTAAGGCCAAAGCAACACTTATCATTGCCAAAAAAATTGGATTGAACGGTCACCTTAAGTTCCCTAATCCTAACTCATTAGCCTTCAAGAACCCATTAAATATGCTAATAGTCACCAAGCAAAAAGTGTTTAGAAAGGGTAAATTATAGTCTGCCCTACCTAAGATTCCTAGTCCCTAAGCAATACCAACCATAGATGTTGCAAGAATTGTTCATTTTCCCATGTTGAATCCTCAATTGACAAATTCTTCCACGTGACCATGTACCCTTTGATGATCCTCTTCTATAGAGTATGCTCCCTGTAGTCAATAATGGCCTATACAATCAAGATTAACTTCCCCTCATCTAATGGTGGCAACTGTGATGAACCACATTATGCCCAAGTGCCTTTTTGAGCCTAGACACATGGAATACATTACGCACTTTGTTGCTATCCAGTAGCTCTAACTCAAGCATCTTCTCCAATTCTTTGGAGACTCTAAAAGGACCATTCAACCTGGGGCTTAAGCTTCTCTAACCCACTCCTCTTGAGAGTGGACTGTCTGTATGGTTGGAGCCTCAAATAGGCCATGTCACCCACCTTGAAATTGTGCTCTACACAATGCTGATCAGCATACAACTTTTGTCGATTGTGCCTATTGCAAGTTTTCCTTCAATAATTTCATGATACCCTAAATCTCCAGTAGCAAATCGTTCACCTTAGGCACTCTACCATCCTAAAAGTGAAAATCAACAAAAATAGGAGCTTCAAACCCATACAATGCCATGTATGGTAATATCCTAACAGGCATATGATATGTAAAATTATAGAAAAATTCTTTGAGGTGCAGCCATTTAATCCATGCTCTCTGCTATCCTAAAATATAATTCCTAAGATACCTTCCACCCATCAGTTCACTATTTTTGTCTACCCATCTATCTAAAGGTGGTAACTAGTGTTGGTAATGAGCCCAGTCCCACTCAACTTAAAATGTTTCTGTCAAAAGTGGCTTAGGAACTTGTTGTCCTTGTCACTAACTATGCTTTGAGGCATCCCATGAAGTCTAAAAATCTCCCTAAAGAATAAATCAGCTACCAGCACAGTAGTATATATTGCAGAAATGGCAAAGAAATGTGCAAACTTTGTCAACCTATCCACTACAACGTATATGCAGTGCTTAACCTATACCGCAAGTAGCCTAGTGATGAAATCCATGGCCCTGCATTCTCATTTCTGATTTGTAACGCGTAAAGGTTTAACAAACCAACTGAATAAGTGAGTTCATTTTTGTTCTGCTAGCATGTGGGGAACTCCCTGACATACCTAAGGGCTTCATTTTTAAGTCCTTTCCATGTAAACCTTTCTCAAATCTGCTTATAAATCTTAATTAATCCTAGGTGACTAGCCATAGATGCATTGCAGAAAGTCTTCAATATCTTCACCTCAAGTCCTGAATTAGGCACCAAATAAATCCTCTCGTAAATTTTCAGCTCATTAATTATTGTGTACCTATCATCTTATATAGTAAGGTTTGAACTTGGCCAACGCATTCATGATGGCCAACACCTCCCCATCATATTTAGAATAACTCTTCTCCACACCTCTTGGCCTCCTACATTGGAAAGCAATTAGGTGCTTCTCTTGTATTAACACAACACCTATCCCCTCTCCTCAAGCATCACACTCCAACTCAAAAGGTTTGGAAAAATCTGGAATATCCAAAATTGGGCATGTAGACATCCCTTGTTTGAAGTGATCAAAACACTTTTGTGTTGCATCGAACCCCACAAAAGTCCCCTTTTATCAAATCCAGAAGTGGAATTGCAATCTACGAGAACCCTTTACCAAATCTCCTATAGAACCCACATAGACCAAATAATACCTTAAAGCTATCAGAGATTCGTGGGTGTAAGCCACTCAACAATGATCTTGATCATTTCAAGGTCAACTCTCACTCCCTTTGAATCTATGATGTGGCCAAGGAAGAGAGGTTTTGTCATGCCGAAATCAAACTTAGACTCCTTGGTGTACAATCACTCACACTTGAATATGCTGAATACCTCCTCAAGGTATCTTATGTATTCCCACGTCTTGATAAAAATTCGAATATCATCAAAACTATGAGTAGAAACTTTCTTAGTTGCTCATGTAAGACTGGATTCATACATGATTGGAAAGTAGTCAATCCAAATGGTATCACCAAGAACTCAAAGTAACCAAAATGACATATGAAAGTTGTCTTCTCTAAATGCTCGTTCATCAATCAATTCATCAATTCTTGGAATAGGATAACTTTTTTTTATTCTTGTTTAGAGCTTTGTAAATAATGCATATTCGCATTGTGCCATCCTTATTCACGAACACTACTATAGAAGCAAAAGAGATCTTACCGGGTCTAATGTGTCCGATATTCAGTTATTCCTTAATGGTCTTGTCAATATCATCCTTGTGCCTCTTTGGATGCCTATATGGTGTAGTGATCACAGGTTCAGTACCATCCCTCAACTCTATTACATGCCCAATGCCCCTCTTAGGTAGAACTACTAGTGGTGTACTACCAAACACCTTGCTATGCTTAGATTATAACTTTTGAATATGTGATGTCCCCAAATTAGCAGGTTCTGGGAACCTGAGTATGGTCAACTCATCAGCGCAACCCTCGTGAGTTGACAAGATGTTTTGAGGGTTTCAGTGGTCAGATTTGCCAATTATCGCAAATCTGGAATTACTATTTTTAGTAAGTTAGTTTGGGGGCCAGTTACTATTTCTGGCAGTGCAGTTGAAGACCATGTTGATCAGTCGTTACAGTAGAGGATGCAGGAATCATCATCAGATTGATATTTGATAATTAATTATATTAATAAATAACGATATGTTATTAATTAATAAAAGGGTTATATTATTATAATAATAATACTTTATTATTATAATGATTTCGAAGTTGATATATTGAAGAATGGTTAACTGGTGATTGTTTTTGGCAACTTTGGCATCCAAGGAATTATAACTACAGGATCATTTGTGAAGCTGATCATCAATGTTTTTTATATCAAATTGTGTCTAGAGAATTGTCTCTAATTATCTGAGCCCTTGCTCAAATATAAGGGTCAAATTAGTTTCTCGAAGACTGATTCTTCTTGAGCTAATCATCAATCGATTGTTGTTGTATAATCGATTGCTTCTTCTTCATGTTGATGTATACGAGGAAGCTCTGAATTCTGGAAATAAAGATTGTTGAACTAAGGCCTGCCTAAGGGGTCAAATTCGAGTGTTGTGGAAGACAAGAGTGGCATGAATTATTGTCAGTTGTGAAAGAAGCCAAGTCTGTACGCCTTGATGCTAATTGGAAGGCGGTTTGATTGCATTTGATCCCACGCATCAAGTGAACAGCAGCGTAGTGCGATAACACATGTTTCTAAAGAATCACGGCAAGGAGAGAAGAGATGTCGTGACTCAGGAAAACGGCCCAACCCGCAGCACCATCCATGCGAGGCACCAACAGCACCTCATGTTGTCACCACAAGCCCGCGAATAGTTAGCAGCATCCACCGAGCTTCCATTCCCAGTCACGCAGGAGGCTCACACGTTTGGGAAGTCTAGCCATTGTCGTAGCCATTACCAGCCGCGTGGAAACTATAAGGTTCCATCTTTGTTTTATTTTAATCAATAAACATTATTTGCAAAGGGTAATATCCCAGCTACATTATACAAGTGTGAATTTGAGATAGCAGGTAATATTGTTAAATTAATTTAATTAAATTCATATATGCGGATGACTATTTCTTAAATTACATTGAAAAAACGGTAGATCTATGTGGCTAGCATTTTGAATATTTTCAAATAAAAAACCAAGAAAAGGAATTTGACAGCAAATTCAGTGCAAGAGCCAGTCAGGTTCATTACAGTGGTATCAGAGCAATTTCCTGCCAGCCTGCAGGGAAATCGGGTTCATATTTTAATTTATTATTTGAGAAGTCAGTCATGGCAGATGATAGGAGATTCATCCCTAGTAGACATTATTACAGGAGAGGCCAGTAACCTCCAGCAAACGTGGATGATCCAGATATCCAGTTTGGTACAGTGCTAGGTGGAGAGAATAATGCAGGGGGCTCAGCAGGGCAGGCCAGACCCACATTTGCTAATGAAGCAGAGATAGACAGGGAGGCTAGGGAAACATTCAGGAACTTAGCCGTAGGCCAGCATCATGTAGCTGATGTATTACATGAGCTTTCTGATACCTTAAGACGGATTGTTCTTCCGAGAGGACCGAGTAGGGAGAGATCACGTGATGGTTCTGTCACATCACATAGATCACAGGTTGATGGCAGGCATAAAGATTACAAGCCTAGGACCCCGAGACGTGATAGAGCTGACAGGTCAAATGATAGGGGAGACCAGTTCAGGCCGCAAGGGCCCAGATTTACGAGGCCAGAGACTGACACAGCCAGTGTTGATGATGAGAGTGTCCCTTTTGCTGACGACATAGTCACACACTATGTTGAATGGGATGCCCTCCCTCCAGCCTTGAAACAAAATCTAAACATTGACAAATATCTGACCCAGAAACGGGAGCATGCGAGGGGAAGGCCCGCACAGGATAGGCAGAGGACGGGACAATGATCTGAGACAGGTAGCTAGCAAGATGATACTAGCACATTTTGATGGCAGCGGTAGGGTCGCTGCTAGAGCTTGGGTCCACAAGCTCGATACCTACCTTGCACTGCATTCGATGACCAAGGTGGACGCCATTAGATTTGCAGTCTTGCACTTAGATGGAACTGGGCATGACTGGTGGTACCACGTACTGGGATCATTACATCACGACCAGATTACGGTCTACCAGGAGTTTGTGGATAGAGTGATTGAGCGCTTCGACAAAAAAGACCCTGAGGTCTATTTCAGGGAGTTGGCTCAGTTACGGCAGACAGCCAGCTTAGAGGGTTACATCAGTGAGTTTCAGCGTATATCAGTAATGGTGTATGATATCTCAGAGTGGAGGAGGGTGATGCTATTCCTAGAGGGACTGGTGGAACCACTACGTGGATGGGTTAAATCCCTAGATCCCCCCTCATTACATGAGGCCATGAAGAAGGCTAGAGATCTAGAGTCTTCTGCACCGAAGAGACAGTTCATTGCGAGACCTTCAGGACCACCTTGTGATAGGACAGCCCCAAGAAGGGAAGAAAAATCAGATTCTAAACGTCCTATGGCGGCACCCTTAGATCAGGAGACACTTAATGATTTAAGGAGAAAGAAACTTTGATTTTATTGTCGGGGGCTGTATGATGTTACTCATAATTGTCCTATGAAACCCCAGGGTAAGCACAGGATGATGGAGTGGTTTTACGATGACGACGATGTTCCTGAGTATACAGAGGAGATGACTGATGAGGGACAGGGCATTTAGGGAGCTGATGGGTACACAGAGGATGAGGTTGATGCATCGAACCTCAAGGTGGCATATCTTTCCAGTATGAAGAAAGAGGGGGATTTCAGATTACATGGTTTCTTGGCTGGACAGAGGGTGACTGCTCTTTTTGATACTGGAGCCACGCATAATTTTATTGACTCTTGTTTGGTGACTCGCAAAGGTATTCAGACAGAGGATTTCGAGGGGTTGAGAGTACAGGTAGCAAACGGTTACACTCTTAAGTGTAACAAGATGGTTGCTGATTTACCAGTTAAGCTGGGGTACTTATGCCTTCAAGGCAGATTTTTATGTGGTGGATATGGGTGGTACGGACCTGGTTTTAGGGATGGCCTGGCTACATACCATTAAGGACATCTATATCAGTACAAAGAGGATGGAAATAAGGTTTATCTCGGATGGGAAACCACAGGTACTTAAGGCCATCAAAGATGAGGGGCTTAAGCGGATTTCGCTCAAGCGAATGCAACATTTAGTGCGACATGAGGATGAGATAGATTGAGCAGTTGAGTGTAGATTGATGCCATCATTAGACCACGAAGATAAATTCACATATCACCCTGATAATCAACAGCTGAGAACTAAACACAATAAGGTGTTTAGAGACTTACCTTCAGGTAGACCTCCAGATAGGGGAACCGAGCACATCATAGAGTTGGAGGAGGGCACTAAGCCCATTATGATCACCCCTTATCGGCATCTGAAACGGCTGAAAGATGAAATTGAAAAAACAATACAAGAACTGCTTGAGATGGGACACATTCGGCCGAGTAAATCTCCCTTTGCTTCTTCAGTAGTTCTGGTGAAGAAGAAAGATGGCACCTTGCATATGTGTATTGATTACCGGATGCTAAACAGGAAGACTATCAAGAACCGGTACCCCATTCCTCGGATAGACGAGCTGATAGATGAGTTGCACGGGGCACAGTTTTTTTCAAAGATAGATTTGAGGTCCGGCTATCATCAGATCCGAGTCAGGGAACAGGACATCGAGAAGACGACTTTCAGATGTCACTGTGGACACTTCGAGTTTCTTGTCATGCCCTTCGGCTTGACAAATGCCCCAGCTACCTTCTAGTCCACGATGAACAGGGTGTTCCACAACCAGCTAAGGAGATTTGTGTTGGTTTTCTTTGATGACATCCTAGTCTACAGTAAGACTTGGGACGACCATGTTGCACACCTGGGATCAATATTGAGTATTTTGGAGACGGATTCCTTATATGCCAAGGAATCTAAGTGTGCCCTGGGAATGACGGAGCTGCTCTATTTGGGTCACATTATTAGTGCAGACGGGGTGCTTATGGATCCTGATAAGGTCCGTGCCATTGTGGATTGGCCCACGCCAGCGACCCTAACACAGTTGAGAGGGTTTATCGGCTTATGTGCTTTCTACCGCAGATTTGTAGCGGGTTTTTCTAGACATGCTGCCCCCCTTACAGATTGACACGTAAGGGTGCTTTTCAGGGCACCACTCAGGCACAAGACTACTTTGAGAGGTTCGAGACCATTATGACTACTTGCCCAGTCTTGGCATTGCCAGATTTGTAGAGACCTTTTGATTTACACTGTGATGCTTCAGGAGAGGGTATAGGAGCAGTATTATCCCAGGATCGCCATCCCATTGTTTTCGAGAGTCAGAAATTGCAGGGTCCAGAGCGAGCATTCAGTGTGTATGCTAAGGAGATGTTGGCCATTATGCATGCGTTGGCCAAATTCAGACAGTATTTAGTGGGGAGCAAATTTTGCATCAAAACCAATCATAATAGTCTGAAACATTTCCTGGGGCAGCGAGACCTCAATGAGAGCCAGCAGAAATGGGTGAGTAAGTTACAGTCATATGACTTTGATATTACCTATGTCAAAGGGACCCAGAATGTTGTTGTCGATGCCCTTTCACGGAGACCCCACCTTTGCTCACTCACCAAGGTCTCGGAGAATTGGAGGCATCTGATTCTAGCTGAGTATGCTAGGGATACATGGGCAGCAGATTTTATTGATGGCAGTATTCAGGATGACAGATTTTCCCTTGTGGATGAGTTGATCACTTACAAGGGTAGGATTTTCCTTATGGCCGGATCAAGGGTCCGTGAGGTCATATTCCGGGCTTTCCATGACACACCGATGGCGAGTCACCCAGGATTCTTTAAAACCTACAGGCAGATTCGAGAGAGGTTTACCTAGAAGGACTGAAGGGAGATATTCAGCGATATGTTCGTGAGTGCTCTGTTTGTCAGCAGAATAAACAAGAGCACACTTACCCTGCCGATTTGCTACAGCCACTTCCCATTCCTGAGCAGAAATGAGAGAGTATTTCTATGGACTTCATTGTGGGGCTACCCAGAGCCCAAGGGCGGGATTGTATCTATGTGGTAGTGGACAAGCTCACTAAGTACGTGCATTTCTTCCCTATCACCACTACTTATTCTGCAGTGCAGCTGGCAGATTTATTTTTTCGAGAAGTGTTTAGGATGCATGGCCTACCCGAAACATTGTGAGTGACCGAGATAGTCGCTTTATGAGCCAATTCTGGCAAGAGGTCTTCAGGTTATGCGGTACAGAGTTGACACCGAGTACCAGTTACCATCCACAGACTGACGGCCAGACAGAGAGATTGTCAACAAGTGGGTTGAGGGCTATCTGCACAATTATGTCTCAGCACAGCACAGGGCATGGGTTAAGTGGATACACATGTGCGAGTATTGTTGTAACTCCACGTTTCATGTGACCATACAGATGTCCCCTTTTCAAGCCTTGTATGGCTATGATACCCCGTCTTTTGCGGATATACTGTGCAGTGACAGCAGAGTGCCTAGTGCAGGTGAGTTATTGCAAGACAGTCAGGATATTATGAGGGCACTGAAAGATAATATTCAGAGAACGCAGAATCAGCAGAAGCAGTATGCAGATCAAAAGAGGACAACTTGCTCTTTTGAGATTGGGGACATGGTTTATCTGATGTTGCAGCCCTATAGGCAGTCTTCCATCCGGAAGAGTGGAGCAGAAAAGCTCAAGCCACGGTATTATGGACCATTTCGCGTGGTACGACATGTTGGAGAGGTGGCTTATGAGCTGGATTTACCTGAGGACAGCAGAGTACACAATGTGTTCCACGTTTCGCGCCTCAAGAAGGCCTTAGGCCGAACTGTGATTCCTTCTGTTGTATTACCGCCCCTGGATGATGAGGGGAAACTGGAGTTGATAGCAGAGGCCATTATGGATATGCGCGAGAGGCAGTTGCGCCGGAGGACTATCCGTGAGTATCTGGTGAAGTGGTAGGGGTTACCCGACGAGGATACTACTTGGGAACCCGAGGATATTATGCAGCACCCTAGATTGCGATTGCTTGAGGGCAAGCAATTTCAAGGAGGGAAGACTTACTATTTCAGGGCAAGCGATTGCGATTGCGATTGCTTGAGGGCAACCAATTATCGCAAATCTGGACTTACTATTTTTTGTAAGTCAGTTTGGGGGCTAGTTACTATTTCTGGCAGTGCAATTGAAGACCATGTTGATCAGTCATTATAGCAGAGGATGCAGGAATCATCATCTGATTGATATTTGATAATTAATTATATTAATTAATAACGATATGTTATTATTTAATAAAAGGGTTATATTATTATAATAATAATACTTTATTATTATAATGATTTAGAAGTTGATATATTGAAGAATGCTTAACTAGTGATTGTTTTTGGCAACTTTGGCATCCAAGGAATTATAAATACAGGATCATTTGTGAAGTTGATCGTCAATGTTTTTTATATCAAATTGTGTCTGGAGAATTGTCTCTAATTATCTGAGCCCTTGCTGAAATATAAGGGTCAAATTAGTTTCTCGGAGACTGATTCTTCTTGAGCTAATCATCAATCGATTGCTGATGTATAATCAATTGCTTCTTCGTGCTGATGTATACGAGGAAGCTCTGAATTCTGGAAATAAAGATTGTTGAACTGAGGCATGCCTAAGGGGTCAAATTCGAGTGTTGTGGAAGACAAGAGTGGCATGAATTATTGTCAGCTGTGAAAGAAGCCAAGTCTGTATGCCTTGTATGCTAATTGGAAGGCAGTTCGATTGCACATGATCCCACACATCAAGTGAACAGCAGCATAGTGCGATAACACACGTTTATGAAGAATCGCGGCAAGGAGAGAAGCGGTGTCGTGACTCAAGAAAACAGCCCAAGCCGCAGCACCATCCACGCGAGACACCAACAGCACCCCGTGCTGTCACCACAGGCCCGCGAATAGTTAGCAACATCCACCGAGCTGCCATTCCCAGTCACGCAGGAGGCTCACACGTTTGGGAAGTCTAGCCACTGTCGTAGCCATTACCAGCCGCGTGGAAACTATCAGGTTCCATCTTTGTTTTATTTTAAACAATAAACATTATTTGCAAAGGGTAATATCCCAGCTACTTTATACAAGTGTGAATTTGAGATAGCACGCAGTACTGTTAAATTAATTTAATTAAATTCATATATGCGGATGACTATTTCTTAAATTACATGGAAAAAACGGTAGATCTATGTGCCTAGCATTTTGAATATTTTCAAATAAAAAACCAAGAAAAGGAATTCGATAGCAAATTCAGTGGAAGAGCCAGTCAGGTTCATTACAGAATATCTAGATGATAATTTTTCTTTTGTTGTTCTGAAAATATGGGCATTATGAGACATTGCTACTCACTCCAACTAATCATGTCTAATCAACTCTCAATCCTCTTGAAGCATACTGCTCTGAGACCCACATCTAACATCCATTTGAGTATTATTCTCTTCCCATTTGCCTCAAACCTCATAAGTGTCCCCTAGAACCACATAAGTGTCCCCTTTGTTCACTACATAGAAGTCATCCTTTAGCTCACACTCACCCAACTATATGCTTAAATTAGAAACATTGCGAGTGTGGGTGAGCTTATATCCATCTATGCCGCCATCACCTTGAATCCTTCATGTTCTTTTGTCTAAAGTTCTCTCCTAGCTACAAGGCCCTTGTAAATGAAATTACAAGTTGCACCTATATCAATGAGAATTATTATTCATTTCCCTTGCGGAACACCTCTAACCTTAAATGCTACCACTTTCTGGAAGCAGGCTAGTTGGGCAATGGTTCCACCACTTCCTTGATCTTCTTCTCATGAGATTTCTTCTTTGCCACTATCTGAATCTAATTTATAATTTGATTTTTTAAAGAGTAATTCATCTACTAAAAAGTATTCCATCTTCTTTGCCTTTGCCTTAGCCCTGCATTTATGAGATATGTCCTAAGGCTCCCTACAATGAAAGCATAATTTCTTCTTTCTAAATTGATTTCATCGATCACTATCCAAACTCTTTGACTCATTCCTTAACCGATTTGATTCCCTATGAAAATATTTTTTCATATTTATCATTTTTGTGTGGGTATCCCTTGGACTGAAATTTGCTCCTAGAGGCAGAAGTCTCTATTGGAATATTGCCATTGATGTCAAAGGTTTGTTGTAGAAAATTAGGTTTGTTGTGGTGAGATCTGGTGCAAGAAATTAGAGGATAAATTTTTTTTAAATAAATAATTTTTTTATTTATTTATGGTTGCTAACCCCTTTCAATTTTGGCAAGAATTAAATTGTTATTTCCATAGTGCCAACCTCTCTTAGCTTTGGCACCCACATCTAAAAGCGTGTTTCAAATAAAATAGAACTTATCTTATGCCATGGCTAACCTATCTTCAGCGGATGATATATCTGCCTTGGCCGACTTAAAATAAATAAATATATCTATTTGGGCTGACCTAATTAAGGGATGCAATGGTTGGAATGAAGAAGCATATTTGACAGGTATAAATAGAAGTTTGTTGACGCTCATTTCTACATCAATATTATTATCTCATGCCATGGCTGACCTACCTTCAGGGGATGATATATCTACCTGTAAGTGCCCATTTTCACAAGCATCAGAGTTTGAGGGATTAGCCTATTATTTGACCCTTGTAGGCTAACACAGTGGATTAGAGGGTCCAATTTGGGTATCACGAAGGATTGCAATTGGCAGTTGTTACACCTTGTTCAGGATTGTTCCTCGTTTGAGTCAAACGGGCACACTTACTATTTATAGTAAGTGATCATTTTGGGAAAGTCAGAGTTATTATTTTTAGAGGGGGCACCTGAACAGTGTGGCAGTAGTACAAAGATTGCCTAGTGTCAGTTGAACTAATTTTCAGGGACTTACTATTTATAGTAACTCATTGTGTGGTTTGATACTATTTGTGGCAGGACATTCTGGCACTGGCTCTGTCTGGATATGTTGAGGAGTTGATATTCTGGTGCTTTGAATTTATTAATGATTTGGCAATTATTAATTAAGTCTAACTTAATTAATAATATGGCTTAAAAATTATATTCTATAACCAAGTCATTAATGTTTAATTAATGAACTTATGTTTCAACGCCATTATTAATGGGGGGTGTCAGTGTTTATATTTTTTCAAGTATTTGAAATATCGTTGCCTCACATTGCAAAAGTACATTTAAGTTATGCGAGGTGTATGACTGAAGCCTTTGGTTCAATAGGGTTGGAGGAGTTATAAATAATCTTGTGATGGCCCTCGATTTGATTGTACTTCTAACCAAAGATATGAACATTAACACTAATTAACAGTAATACTAATGATTGATAAGTATCAAATGATTAATATATAATAATTAATAAATTCTATTATGAAACAATTGATTGTTAATAATGTTAAATACTTTTAAAAATATCAATATTAATATATTATCAATCAACATTTTAATGATAATAATAATATTAATATATTATATGTTAATAATAATTATGATATTAATATATTATATTAATAATGATAATTATATTAATACATTAATAATAATAAATATATTAATAAACATATATTATAAAATATTATTAAAAGAAAATATATTAATAATAATAATATATTAATAAACATATATTATTAAATATTATTTAAAAATAATAAATAAAAGTAAAAATATATATATAAAAAGGGGAGTGACCAAGTCGTGGTCCCCCTTGGACTGCGATTGACGTCGCAGCCCCTAAGAGATGCGACTACAGTTGCAGCCAAAGGGCGCGACCAGAGTCGCCACCCGTGGGGAGAGGGCGTGAATCCCCTCACCCACGTGGTGAACACTTGTGAATTTTTCTTGTTGTTGGAGAAGAGTCTTAGCAAGGGTTTCAAGACGAATTGATCTGCAAGAATTGAGAATTCTTGTTCGATCCTGGTACTTTGAATCAGTTTATTGCTAGTGAATTGTGCATCCCACGTCAGCTATATTCAGTAGCTGAGATTGCATCAATTAGAGGAAAATCGAATGAAGGAAGGGCCTGTGTTTTGTTGAAGAATGACTGCAGGTTGTGGCATGCCTTTTAAAGCCAATGCACTCCCATTAGCAGGCTGTGTGAGACTTATATGTGGCTGCCGTTGACTAAGGAAAACACCCACGGCATATATCAGTAACTTTTGAAGGGTTACGGGCTGCATCAGGAGTATTTGGCGTTACAGATCATCAGCATTAATTTCCAGGCCCAAACATTATTTGGTCATTATCACAGCTATTTGCATACAGATCTACAAACGGCATCAGCTGCATGTATTCTCCAGGTTCCATATTTAATCTCAGCAAAGGGTGATGTAAATGATTTGTTATTGAAAATGTGTCATAGAAAAATCATGAAATGTGAATGCTCAATAAATAGTTATTTAACCATTTGAAATTCCATGCACTTGTATATGTTTGGAATTGCAAAACTACCAAAAGCTATTCAAATATAAACCACAATTGCATACACATTCAGAAAATCAGAATTCAAATATTGCATGACAACTGTTTGACGGAATGTCAACCATCTTAAATTAAGTTTCCAGGAGGTAGAACCAGCAGGGTTCTTACACTGCCTTGGCCAACCAAAATAAAATAAATATATCTATTTGGGCCAACCTAATTAAGAGGATGCAACAATTGGAATGGAGAGACATGTTTGAGGGGTATAAATATATCAATTCATTGAATATCATTCCTACTATAAGTGCAGGCTTACACCAGGAGAAGGACAGAGTTATGAAATAAAATCAGACATTTTGGAGCAGAGATAATCCAAACTTTTTGTGAAGATATGTTTCAGATTTGAGAGCACTTATTGAAGATTTTATTGCCAATCTGGGTAAGGATATTTTGCAGAGTTGTAAATAAGTTTTTAAGGAAGACTTTTGTTGATGTTGTGAGCAGTTATTGAAGGCGACTTCAGAGAAAATCCAAATATTTTATGCCTCTCATTAAAAGAGATTGGTGTCTCTTGCTGAGTTGGTGCTCAATGGAGGGGATTGGTGTCTCTTGTGGGTTGGTTCCTATGAAACTTATAAGATATATATAAAAGCAATATTTTGCAATCATTTTCTCCTGGGAGGGTTTCCACGTAAACCATGAGTCCATCTTGTGTTCTTCATTGCTATGTCTTACCTGTGAGTATTGCTCTAGGATAAAAAGCTGAAAATAGGTATCCACTTTTGTATCCAAGTTCTAGCTCAAGTCTTCCCTAATCCATGATAATAAGGGTTAGTTTCCCAACCATTTTTTGCAAATCATGATTATTTATTCTTCCACCAAAACTAGGTCTATACTTGAATCTGAGGTCCTTGTACTCTTTAATAGATATTACAGCCTGGAAATCTTGGCCTCCATCTGTCCAATCCTACACAAACTAATTTTGCAAATTATTCACTTGGAATTCATTGTCAACTTGAGGTTAGACTTTGGATGGAAAAAGAAGCATAAGGGGTCTAGACCTAACTGTTCTCATACACTGATTTGCATTTTTATTGTTCACTAAGTTGTCCCCATTACCATTATTACCTCCATTGTGTCCATCAATACCTCCCTTGTGTCCATTAGTAGCCCCATTGTTTGCACCATTATTGGGCATTGTTGTTGTTATTGACCCCCAACTGAAGAACTATCATTGTCGTTATTGACCGCCAACTGATTTGTTTCTGTGCATGTTGATTTACAACCTATTGTCCCCTAACTAGGGTGTACAAAAGTTTCATTACACATTCCCTTCTGCATCTCTAGCACCCACATTTTCTGTTGTGTTCTTCTGCTGCTAGGTTTGTGTTGGATCTGTTTCTTCAGGTCTTATAATGATATGCAAAAGGTTAATGGTCAAACTCTAACATGTCACTGTCTTTTCATTTTGAACCCTTCAGGATGGTGAGTCACTGCTCAAATACCATTGTAGAAATAATATGGCAGCAACGAAATAACAAAAATAACTCTTCAAAAACACGATATTCAGAAATGCCCACAACCAGCAATATTTTTCAGAATATTTCTTAGGACTGTTTACAAAATATCATCAAAATAAGAACTACCCAGATCATCAAAATACATTACAATGCCATTTTCAACATACCCATTAAATCTGCAGTATGTAATACTGAATTTGCACTTATAACCAGCAAACTCAAAGCTACAGACATGGATGCCACACTATGAAATCTGCTCCACAAGATAAGAAATGAATGTACTCTGATTCTATGCCCTAGATACCTCATTTCAGCACCAACAAGTGTGATGTCCTCGTTCTGAAATAAGACTTAATAATAAATAAGAATTAATAAAAGAAATTTTAATAATATTAAAATATAAATATTATTTACAATAATATAAATATTTGATATCATCATATAAATATTGTTAGACTAAGTGTCATTGATGTCAAAATATAGTAAACTATAAGATTTCACTTGTTCAGTTTGGCAATAGATATCATACCTTTCACGAATCTATGTGCTGCTGTATAAAAGGAAACAGTTGAATAAACCTCTGTATCACTCTGTACAAGCAGTTGATCGTATGAATCCAGATTTCGGATTGTGCGATATAAACAAACTTTCTGATCAGAACCAAATAAGTCTTTTGTATTGAGCAGATGGAAACAACGAAACAGTATGTTAATAAGTAAACTACTGGGTTTAATAAAGACACCGTATTTTTACATATCTGTTTCATTGAAAGAAGTTCAAATTTTGTATACGTATGCAGGCGGCCAAAATAAAAGACACGGGAGTAATAGGTGCCGCTATTATAATAAAATAAGTACAAAGACAATGTTTTATCAATCACCGTTCAATTCCTCAATGCCAGAAATATCATGAACAGCAGAGGCCACGAACTAATAATTTTATGACATAAATCGCAAGTCTTCACAGCGGTCAACTATCTCATATCGAACTGCACAGTTTATGAAGTTAATTGGAACAGTGAAATGTATAATCTAAGTCTGTCCAGAATATTGATTCACGTCCGGATCAAATGCATAAATGATTATCGGAGGTTGCATTTATGCACAATGATACAGTTGTCTGGCTGAGTCATCCTTATATTAATATTTTTGTTTAATCAATATGTGCATTTCTTAAGCCACGTTGAGGATGCGATTGTCGTTTTCCATGACGGCATCGGTTGTCCTTTTGCTGATATAATTTCCAGTCAGAGTCTTCAAACATGGTCATATTACCTTCGTGCCTTGAAAAGATGTTTACCAGTGTTTTTTATTGCAACTGGTTGAAGAATGGAAGCGTATGATTTGTGGGTGCCATCTGTCACAGGAAGAAAGGCAGTTTTGAGAAGTTCGACATTACTTGTGTTAGAATGTCAATTTATATTCATTCGGTTAAAAAATTTAACAGCCACCTGTCGTCTATAGACATATTTTGTATGATGAATAAATTTTAATTAAGTTATGAATCGGCAGTTTGAAAAATGGTTATAACTTCTTATGGAACTTCCAACTGAATGTTCCTTGTCGAATTGTAGAAGGTGTTTATAAAAGCTGTTCAATTTGTGTAAGTGATATATGGTGATACGGGTATTTTGTGGAAAAACAAAAGACATTGCTGCAAGAATTCAGTATGTATTTCTGCGAGAATTAATTACTATATTCAGATGCAATTAGAGATTTGAAACTCTTGAAGAAGATCTGAAGAAGGCTTTTAGTTGAAGAAGATGATTCATTGATCTGCACGCAGCACGAAGGATTTCTGGAACTGGTATTGAAATTCTGATTTCTTACATTCAGATGTTAATTTTCAGTGATATGTTTATGACTGTAACAAAAGTCTTCAATCCCGACCCAGACTACTAATCACAATCCCTGCACAAGCCCTACCAATCTGTAATTCTATTCAAGCATTTAATTGACCCCTTAGATCAAAGCATGAACAAGAAAATTACATACACCACAACAGTGCACTGAATGAGAAAAACCCTCTATTCATTTCATTCAAAACATAATAGAACTTATACACTGCAAAAATGGATCTGAGTTATTTTTCTATTTAACTCTAATGCTATTTCTGTCATAAGACAAAATACAATTTCACTCATTCCAAACCCCACCTAAAACATGACATTGAACTTTCATTTATTTGCTCTGTAATCAGATTTACAACATTTCTCACTTTCACCTAGACTTGCTACTGCAACCATCAAGAATTTGGAGCCTCCTTTCTATGACCCTGGGATCCCAATATATATTGGAATGCAACAAGCTTCAGGTCATTACCTAAATCTAATTTTCTTAACAAAATTTGTTACATAGAACTACATCCCAACAAAGTTTGTTACTCCCTACCCAAATTTGCTACTTCCTAACCATTTCAGGTGCATAATTGTTAGCCCATGAAGAAGTCAGAGTCTCTCCCAACAAGACTAACATGTTCTGGAGCCATGCCAGTATCGCTTTTCTACTAATATTGATACAAAGAGGGCCAGGATGCAAGATTCTCAAAATCCCCTCTTGCAAATTCTAGAGGATTCTGAAATCTGTTCCTACTAGAACATGCGTAATTTTGAGGTCTCATCGTCCTCTTCTTCATCCTGTCTCTCTTGGTAATGCCACCACTGGGATGTATAAGAGCGTTAGCCTTGTGGATTTAGAGTTTGCCACTCCTTTCAACTTTCAATATCCTTGTGGCTATGGTCCTCCATTTGAATATCCCTCTGGCTATTTATGTATTCAGCCCCCTTTACTTCATCCCAATACTCTTCCTGCAAGTGTATCCAGAAATCCACTGCTTTCTCTACAACATCCTTTTTTGCTAACATGTGGATGATTAGCTCTATTGAGAGGTGTTACTTATAACCTTCAATTTTTGTATACTTTTCTTGGGATTGCACGTGACTATATCCATTGAATGTCAGGTAAGTTGTTGGCGTATGGCAGTAACCTTGCAAATTTTCCTTCAACAATCTCAAAATTCATTATGACCTCTATGAGCCTTAAAATTTTCTGAATTTGTCGGTTGTAAGTGATTCTTAGACTACTGTGCATGTCATGTCAAATAACTTTTCATGGATGCCCTTTCATATTTCTATTTATATCCCTGCAAACTTGTTTGGTGCTGAGTTTTGAATCTCGTGAAGTCGTGATAGCTTGCAAACTTACACCTCTGATCTTCAGTATCCCGCAACCTTTATACTTCATATAGTCTAATTGCCTTTGACTGTATAAGATAACCTGTGTCAAATCATCATGTAACAAATTTGAAATCAGGTCATCGGTCTTTTTCACACTAGTGTATTGAATGATTTTCTTTAGTCAATATATCATTGACTTTTGACTTGGCAAATAGGCCCATCAAACGACCAATAAAAATTATCCAAGTCACCACCTCATCATCTGGTCCTACCTTTCAGTAGCGTTGGCCGATCAAGGACACGTGTCAAGATCTCGCGATGCCGCAGTCGTTAAGTTCCTTGCATCTTTGATCGCAGGATCACGACCACCGTCAGATCTTCTTGAAACATACCCCGCCGCTATGTAATCCATTTAACCCTTGCCATTAACCATCGAGCACCTTTTCCTGCAGTTAAAAAGATCTTCGTCCATTTTGAACACATGCAGAAACACGGGACTTCAAGTAGTTCACTAGTCGACAAATAACCCAATGCAATCGACACAATATATTAAAACATTTTCAATAGTTCCTTTGGCCACGCAAAGGGTGACAAATGTCAATCTCCTGCAATGTCGCGGTCAATAAAATATTACAGAAAAGGTCTTCACAGCATTGCGGGGACCAATAAAAACTTGCCACATAGCACATTATGAATAACATAAAGGGGACCCGCCTAGCACGAAGACCATTACCCTTAACTTGCTAACTTAAAACATGACCACGGGCAAACTTAACCTAGGAAAATAAAACGAAGAGAGATAAAATAAAAAGTCGACCCGTTATAAAGGATAAAACATTAGGATAACAACAATGGCCCCTCTTTACAACACAACCCTTTGTCTTATGAACCAAAAAGTAACGCCAAATTAGAACAAACCTAGGGTTTAGCTTAAAAGACTTTGCAACTGGATAAAACCCTAAACCCTAAACCAAGACAAAGACATTAATCAACAAGATATGACCAAAATCCACAAAGGCAATCAAATTTTATGCAAGGCATTTTGAAGTACTACCAAGTTGCTCGGTTTCAGGCTGCTCCAAAGTTTTCTCATCTTAATGCAGTTAAAAGAATATTGAGGTATGTCAAAGGTACAATTGATTATGGTTTATGGTATCCTAGAACTAATGATTTTCGATTGACAGCATATACAAATCCCGACTGGTCAGGTTGTGTTGATGATCGAAATAGCACCAGTGGTGGAGCCTTTCTTTTGGGAAACCGGTTGGTTGCATGGTTGAGCAAGAAACAAAACTATGTCACTTTGTCAACAGCGGAGGCTGAGTATGTTGTTGTTGTTGCCTGTTGTACACAAGTTTTGTGGATGAAGCAAACTCTCACAGATTCGAAGGTGATATTTGATTGTCCAGTTCCTAACTATTGTGATAGCTCTAGTACTACCAACATTTCAAAGAATCTTGTTCTTCATTCGAGCACTAAGCATATCTCTATCAAATATCATTTTTGAAAGAATAAGTTGCTGATCGTGAGGTTTGTCTTGAGTATGTTAATACTAAACAGCAGTTGGCTGATATCTTTACAAAGCCTCTTCCTAGAACTACTTTAGAAGCCCTTCGTCAAAGGCTTGGGGTTTTGGCTTTAAATTCTTGCATTTTAGCTTGGAGTTTTGGGAGTTTCCTCTTGCTTTTATCCTTTACCCCCCTGTCCCTTTCTCATTGATGTCAAAGGGGGAGAGGTTTCAGAATGTTATTTTTCCACTGTTCAGATTGTTTCAGAGTGACTCAGAATTCAGTTTGTTTCAGATTATTTTGTGTTCAGATTGTTCCAGAATGACTCAGAATTCAGATTATTTCCGATTGTTTTGGTGACATGTTTTCAGGTTTAAAGTTATGGTGTTGTTTTGCCATCAATGACAGGGGGAGATTGTTAGACTAAGACACATTAATGTCAAAATATAGTAAACTATAATATTTCACTTGTTCAGTTTGGCAATAGATATCATACCTTTTATGAATCTATGTGCTGCTGTGTAAAAGGAAACAGTTGAATAAACCTCTGTATCACTCTGTACAAGAAGCAGTTGATCATATGAATCCAGATTTCTGATTGTGCGATATAAACAAACTTTCTGATCAGAACCAAATAAGTCTTTTGTATTGAGCAGATGGAAATGACAAAAAAGTATGTTAATAAGTAAACTATCGGGTTTAATGAAGACACCATATTTTTAAATATCTGTTTCACTGAAAGAAGTTCAAATTTTTTATAGGTATGCAGGGGGCCAAAATAAAAGACACCGGAGCAATAGGTGGCGCTATTATAATAAAATAAGGACAAAAACAATGTTTTATCAATCACCGTTCAATTCCTCACTGCTGGAAATATAATGAACAGCAGAGGCCACGAACTAATAATTTTATGACATAAATCGCAAGTCTTCACAGCGGTCAACTATCTCATATCGGTCTGCACAGTTTATGAAGTTAATTGGAACGGTGAAATTTATAATCTAAGACTCCAGAATAATGATTCATGTTGCGATCAAATGCGTATATGATTTCTGAGGTTTCATTTATGCACAATGATACAGTTGTCGGGCTGAGTCATCCTTATGTTAATATTTTTGGTTAATCAATATGTGCATTTCTTAAGCCACTTTGTGGATGCGGTTGTCGATTTCCATGACGGCATCGGTTGTCTTTGTGATGATATAATTTCAGGTCAGAGTCTTCAAACATAGTCATATTCCCTTCGTGCCTTGAAAAGATGTTTACCAGTGTTTGTTATTGCAACTGGTTGAAGAATGGAAGCATATGATTTGTGGGTGCCATCTGTCACAGGAAGAAAGGCAGTTTTGAGAAGTTCGACATTACTTGTGTTAGAATGTTGATTTATATTCATTCGGTTAAAAATTTTGACAGCCACCTGTTGTCTATAGACATATTTTGTTTGATGAATAAATTTTAATTAGGTTATGAATCGGCAGTTTGAAAAATGGTTATAACTTCTTATGGAACTTCCAACTGAATGTTCCTTGTCGACTTGTAGAAGGTGTTTATAAAAGCCGTTCAATTTGTGTAAGTGATATATGGTGATACGGGTATTGTGTGGAAAAACAAAAGACATTGCTGAAAGAATTCAGTATGTATTTCTGAGAGAATTAATAACTATATTCAGATGCAATTAGAGATTTGAAACTCTTGAAGAAGATCTGAAGAAGACTTTTAGTTGAAGAAGATGATTCATTGATCTGCACACAGCACGAAGGATTTCTGGAACTGGTATTGAAATTCTGATTTCTTACATTCCGATGTACATTTTCAGTGATATGTTTATGACTGTAACTAAAATCTTTTTTATGGTTTCGATCAAATCTGATATTCTATGAACTTGCAATCAAATACAAGTAGAAAAGGATTATACTAAATTCCCAGAGTTAGCTTCTGAGTTGATAGAATCTGATTATAACAAGGTCACAGACAGGAAATCAGGAAATTGTTTTTCAGGAGTTCATACATTGCGATACAGGGAGTTAATTTGCTGATTGTGTTATCATGATTACAGATTGAAATCTCTTATCAGATATTGAAATTCTTATCAGTTGTTCATGTTATAAAAGAGGTTAAGCTTATCAGAATTATGTTATTCACTGAAGTACTGTAATACTCTTGAAGTTAAGACAATTGAGTTGGTGCTCTGAATTGTATTTAGATTGTGTCAAAAGAAAGATTGGTTTCTTGATTGAGTAGGTGCTCATTTTGGCAAGAGTTGATGCTCTAAGAGTAGGGGTTGATACTCCTTAGGGTTGGAGCCTTTAAACATTGTAACTCGATGAAAATTTGTGAGGCTGGATTAGGACAGTGGATCCTAGCAGCATTGCTCACCGTGGTTTTCTCCCTTCTTGGGTTTCCATGTCATATTCTTGTTGCATTGGTCTCTTGTCTTGTGGTGATTATTTCCTATCTTTAATTTGGTGTTTTATTACAACTGTCAACATATGATAAGAATTAATTGGTTACAGGACTGAATTGAATAAGTATTTGAGATTTATTTACTACTAATTCACCCCCCCTCTTAGTAGTAAATCTGTGTTCTTCAAATATAAATATTATAAGTACAAGATATAATTATTATATATATTATCGTATATAAATCTAAAATATATTATAATGTATATATATCAAATATATATAATACAATATATACCGGACATTAAATATAAATAAATTTAAATAACTAACATACAAATAAAAAAATTTACCAAATATTAAATATAATAAAATAAATAAATAAATAAAAAATAATATAATAAAATATTATTAATATAATGTACCATTAAAATAATAATATAATATATTATTCATATAATATATTATTAATATAATATATTATTGAAATAATAATATATAATGAAATATAATAATAATATTATATAAATGAATGAGTATATAATATAATATAATTATAAATTAATAAGTTGAATGAAATTATTAAATTAATTAAATAAACATTAACTATAGTTGAGGGCATATAAGGAGGATACGTAAGGAAAAGGGGGAATCATGGAAGGAGCAATCTGAATATCCAATCAGCCGTTTTTTCCAGAATCCAGTCAGCAATATAAATACTCAGCCAGCATTGCTTACCATACATACAAGTAATCGCATAAATAGATTACTAATGATATACATGGTAGTAATAAAGATATTCTACAGGAGTCAAGGATCGCGATTTGATAAAGGACTGGTCAGACCAGAAGAAATGGTGATCGTCGTTATTTAATCACACCAATAACTAGCAGTAAAATCAGTTGATGGATTTATGAATGATAAACAGAGTCACCTATAATAAGAATACTAGCAACAGGTAACGACTAAATTACAAAGGATAAGGTAAGGCCTGCGGTGTAATGGATTGTACTACATCATACAAAGGCACTAGATAAGGCTTGCGGTGGAATGGGCATGAGCTACATCATACAAAGGCACTAGGTAAGGCCTACGGTGGAATGTACACAACTTACATCATACAAAGGTACTATTTTACTATTTTGCAAGTGATGATCCACATGGGCAGAAGTTACAATAAGGGGGAATGGTGAGGCCCACTAGGTATGCCAACCCCACAAAGCGTAGGGCCAAGCAAGACGAGATTCCGTTCTTGAGCCTACGGTTGGGCTAGGACACCCTTTTGTAATATTTACATCCACCTTTAAGAAAGCCAAATACTACACATTATATGTTATTATGGGTTGGAACTCTCTCATAAATGTATAAGATAGATTATATCATGTTAACAATATATTTAAATCTATGAATGGATATTTGTGCTCTTGTTTCCTTTTTGGTGTTGCAGGACCTAAATCAGGAATTATCTTGTAAAAAGGCATTTTAATTGGTAAAGTTATATCTCTAACCATCTTACAATTCTTATTTTAATGGAATATGTGATTCTAGGGAAAATTTAGGGCAATCCCGAAAAGAGGACATTACAACAAGCGCCTATCTTTCCCAGGTTCTCTGAGGAAGAGAAGAAAGCCTGAAATAACACTTCAAATCTGCTTCCAATCTCCTTAAATCAATTTCTTTATCTACTATAGATGCCTAACTGAAAATACTAATTGTAATCCTCTCCAATGAATATTCCTAAAATAAATCACCAATTAATCCTCCAAGTTAGCTCTTTCCCTAGCAAAGAAGATGCTCTCTGCAAGGGGTCCCGTCCTCACAAAGCCACAGGCTGAACAAGTTCAATCCAGCCGTATCCTGAATTCAATTTCAAATCCGTACATAATACTGTTGATTTGAATTTTGTACCACTACATAACATATAGGAATTGAACACTTGATACAGGATATCAAACACTCAACCCTCTCTTGAAAAGTAATTACTCATGAAGAACATGAGAAAACTCCAAGGTTCCTTACACCTGTGGATCCTAACTCAGTTATATTAATGTGATTTGTTGGTTAATCACGTAGGCGGGCTTACGTTATTCATTCAAGGATATCAGATTCTTGCCATGATGGTGATAGGACTTAGCTTTGCAATGTATACTCAATGGATTCCTCCTTAATTTATATCACTTCCAACTTTGCTCATCAAAACTCTCACTACTAAACTACTCACTGCTTTACTACTACTCCTATATGAAATGGAAAGATTAGCAAATGGACGGGGATCAAACCTAATGAAAGCTTGCCAGCGGCGCTACCTCCATAGATGCAATGATTCTAGGGAAATTCTTAGAATTTTCACACTAACACCTATCTTCCAACCC
>MU223355.1:1218628-1256442 GCA_018584345.1 Thuja plicata | reverse complement strand
TTACTGTTCATACTGTATCACAGCACTAGCAGCCACGATATTTTCATACTTAATATAATTTTGTTTAAGTTAAATATTTCTAGTTTATTAATATAAATTATATATGTTTAAAATGTTATATGTAAAACTTAAGATTATTAATTAATAAATATGATACTATACATATTTAGAATTTAATATTATTTAATTTATGAACAATATATTATAATTATATGTTTAAAATACTATATGTAAAAATTAAGATTATTATTAATAAGTATGATATTATATGTATTTAGAATTTAATATTGTTTAATTTATAAGTAAAAAATTTAGTTTTTAATGTACTGAATATTAATTTAATTTGTTTTATATATATATATATATATATAAAGCTTGTACGGACGAACCCAAAACGAATCGAACCCAGCCCAAAAAAATTTTGGACGAATTTCGAACCCGAATCTCGAACCCGCATACGAACCAGAATCCGAACCGGCAACTTAGATCAAAATCAATATCAATATCATAAGTATCGATTATAATATGAATATCAATGTCATACTATATCGATATTGAGTATCGAATATAATATGAATACCGATATTATATTATATTGATATTGTTATGAATCGATAATGATTTTTGCATTGATCATATTATAGTCGATAATGAATATCGACTTCATACTAATCGATATCATACTACAGTTGATAATGAGTATCGACTTGGCACAAACAATGCTCACGATAATGAGTTGGCATTGATTATGAATTGGTACCACAGCAAACATATGGTTTAAGAATTAGTTACGTAGGACAGGTCTCACATAGAGACATGTCCCTACGGAGACATGCCTCCACATAATCATATATATACTGATCGAGCTATGTATCATTGGTAGTACAGAAATCAATAAGGTACAGCAATTAATAATAATATATTGTTCAAGATCTATGTTGTCATATCTCAGCATCATAGTAATAAAGATATTAAAGATTATAATATATCAATATTAAATTCATATTGAATTTATATTATATATATACAAGTTCTAATTGAGTGATATTATTAACATATAATATAGAATCTGAAAATACATTTGGTGATTAGTGATTAAAATCAAAGAATTCCTATAGCCTATAAATCTGATCAAAGTTTAACATGGTATCCGAGGCAGGTTAAGAAAGAACAGATCATATAAATTAGAGAAGAAAACTAACCACCATTAAATTTCCATAAAACTTATAATCAAGCAAAAAGGTGAATGGAGTTGGATTCGAAGATAGACTTGAAAGACCTACAAACTTTGTTTCATGGAAATTTAGAACAATGACGGCACTAAAAGAACATGAATTCAACACATTTGTGGAGAAGGTTGTACCTATACCAGATGACAATGATGAGAAACTTCTATGGACCAAGAACAACAACAAAGCCATGAAGATTCTAGTGGATGCAATGAAGGACCACATAGTTCCTATCATATCTAAATTAGATACTGCATATCAAATGTTCACAACTCTAGAGAGCATGTATGAGATAAATAATACTCGTAGGGCCCTTGCCCTAAAAACACAACTCCACCATGTCAAGATGAACAATGGAGAAACCATAATGTCCTACTTCATGAGATTAATTGAGATAAGGGATCAACTATCTAATATTGGTCACCAAATTGATAATAAAGAATTATTAATGCTGGCTCTCAAAGGATTACCTACATCTTGGGAAGCATTTATACAAGGGATAAGTGCTTGACCCAAATTTCCTAAATTTGATCGATTAAAGACTGAGCTGCAAACTCGTACCCCTATAATAATTACCAGAAAATAGCAATATTTGTAAGATTAAAAATATAAATCGTACCAAATACTTGCAGCATGATACAGCTGCAATTAAAGGTATGTATATGACAGGCTGCATCTAAGTTATTAACAGCTTTCCATGAGCTGCAAACTCACTCAGAATTATATGGTGTACAGCAGACCCTTCAAACATCCAAGAAATAATAACCCAAATCTTAGAGAATCACCCCTTATTTCCTCCTTGATTCAACAGCTCAACATATTACGATTGCCACGAAAAAGTGTGTTGTTATCTCCTCAACAAATACAGAAGCCTATATTCACCTTAACATGTTGTACCTAGGTAAGGATGTAAATTTGTTTTCCACTGCAAGGCGTTTTCACCTCTCAACGAATGGGGCAAAGAAACTGTGTTACGTGTCATTAGTAATTGTATAAGTTGACATGGGTTACTCATACAAGTAGTGTTGAGCAAAGTAAGGTTAAATTTGTTGCGAATCAAAATAGATTTGCAATACAAAGTACTAAATAATCACTGGGGGCCACCAATGTGGAGCTTAATAGGTTTATGTAGTTGAAAAAATCATACTTGTGCTTACTGAGAACAGGTACACAATGATCAAAGGGAATGAGCATGCCAAGCAAAACTTTTATCATTCATGTCTCAACTGATGGGGTGGTGGTCTATTGTAGGAAGCAACATTAGTTGATCAATATCAAGATGTATAGTGTGCCAATTTGCAGGTCCAGAAAAAACTATTGCATGATTTCTCAATCATATGCTCCAAATTATTTATTGGTCCTCTTTCGATCAAGGGGGGGTTTGTTGGGTCTAATGATCCAAATGTTTTTATTTACTACAGTTTCGTTTTATTTGTATGGAGCTTTCAAGTCATTAATGAGACACCTCTCGTGTGCCATTAATAATATTTGTATTAATAATTTGTAGCCATTCAAACCTCTGTTACCGAGTGCGCTTGGCTGGAGCCGGGATGCCGAAGTGGATGCTTCCCGAGGCAGATGCGGGAGCTTATGCGCCGAAGCTCACAGGGAGCGTAGCATCTCCCTGTGGATGCTTGGCGATGCGCAGCCCTGTGCATCGGCAAGCATCCACAGGGAGATGCTATGCACCCTGTGGGCTTCCATGCTCACCCGGGAGCATCCATGGGCATCCGCGCACGGGCCCAGCAAAAAATTAAAAAAAGACTTTATAAAGTGAAAAACATTTCACTTAAAACATGTCTACAGATTATTCTTAAATTTTGAAAAAGTTAATATGATCAAATAATTAATTAATTAATCAATTATATTTTATTAGAAATCAATTATATTTTATTAGACATCTGCTCTTATCTTCCCTTAGTTTATATTTTACGGCTTCTTTGAAAATAATTTCATTCACCTTGATTGACAATAAGTTTGAACTTTGAAAAACAACTTTCTTCATAGTTATGGTTCACAGTTAAAAGGAAATTCCATGTTATAATTATTCAATATTTATTTACTTCAGGTTTTCAGTTATTTAATTACGTCAGGCATGGTGCAAAGTTTAAATAGGCATTTTTCCTTTGTATTATCCAGGGAAAAAAATATTTCTCCTTTGGGAAGCGATGTTAAATTATCCCATTCAAATCCTTTTGTAACGAATATCATAGATCATGCGCGGTGTTTTCTTTTCCCAGTACCGAAATATTTATGTATAGATATGATATCGATATTTCTTAATTAAAAATCTATTATTATATTTATTGATTGGAAATAATTTCAATTGTGTATTCATTTTTACATCAACATTTACAATAGAGTTTATGATCCATCATCAAAATGAAAGACTGCTAGAAATATGAAGTACCAAATGATTTAATTCTGCATATTTCTTGCATTTTTTTGTATATATATATATATATATATATATATATATAAACGCATCCAAAACCCCCAAAAAAAAATTCACGCATCAGTGCACCCGATTCTCGTACCCACATCCGCATCCGAATCGGTAACTTAGATTCAAACCATTGTTTTTCCTATATAGGTTGAAATCCTAAATTGTTAACTAAGCTGATATTATTTATAAATGACAGACAGATATAGCATGTTGGATGCAGTCTCAAATATGTTATCCTGAGTTCTGTTGGGAGAATGCCTATAAAGATAAAAGAATGCATATATAAGAAATGCATTAGATGTTCAGAATACTCCCAAGGAATGCAAACATATGATATTCATTTACTGTTGTTAATACACCCTACTAGCCCACACAGGCAAAATGGAAGTCCCTTCATGCTAGTCTGTCACACATTATCCATTGGACACTCAGTATAAAGAGCTTACAAATTTTCCTCGCAAGAATCTCAATACCTGCCCTTATGCTCTAGAATGCCTTAAATCTAAAAATAAGAATTTTGTAATAAATTTACATCAAATCTGCAACATAACCACACACACACATGAATGCAGAGATGGACAATTATTGCATGCATAGGCCAAAAAAGACAATGAAATGCATACATGTGAATGATAGCATGTTTGTGTATGTGATTGCATCCAACCAATCATTTCAGTAATGCCACCAAACCACAATTCATGAGTCACACAAGAGACTTGTATACATAAAACTAGAGAAAGAATGATATAGAAAAAAAACCTGGCCTTCCAGAGAATCCTTCATGTATTGAAAAATGCGTTCAGTTGGAAGACAATCAATTCCAACCCAATGAGCAATTTCTAATGTAACATTACAGATACCAGTATTCAATGCAACAAATTGTTCTTGAACCTGGTTAACAATGAAAAACATTAACATTTATGAAAACAATTGCCTTACTCCTAAAATTTATTCATAGAGAAACTGAACAATCATAAGCAAGCTCAAACAAAAATAGTACCAATATTTTCTTTTAACAAGTTGACAATCACAATCTTGTGTTGAAATTGTATTCCAAATTCAGGAACTTGGAAGTACATTTGAGGCATCAGTCATTTTATGCCCCTTAGACAGAAAAAAAACCTCGAATTCAACTGCCAACAGGTTTTAGAAAAATCATTTATAGCCCTCATTTTCACTTTATCATTTGAAAAAAAAAGATACTAAGCAACTTCAACGCAATATTTACACGGAATAAGAAATCAAGAATGCAGGGAGCAATCAACATATAATTTCTCATCAGCTACTAAAGGAGGTCAAACAGATGCAAAGGCAAGTGGGGCTCATTAGAAACTTGAAAACTCACTTTTAGGTATTCCCTGTCAATAGCTATTATGACAAATAATGTTTATAAAAGTAACTGTGGTATTCAGAATAGCAATTATATTACAAATGAAGGAACAGTAGACTAATAAGGGATCTTATCGGCATCATTCTCTAATTTTTCACCTAAGGCGAAGTTTTATAATATTATCTTCCAACATCTTGTTTCTCAATTCAAATAGATTGGCCCCCATTTAGAATTGATCAATTTTTCTGATAATATTTATTTAGCCAACAATGTGAATAGCCACTCATTCAGAAAGTACAGAATGAAGTATGACAGTCGAAACAAATAAAATAATATAACAGCAATGACACAGCTAGCCATGTATGGAAGTAACAGCTATGAATCACATAGAACAATAGTATTCCAATACCAAAACAAGTGAGCATAAATGAGTTTGTGATCATTTTCAAAGGTCATGCCTTTAATGATACATTTTCAGAACTGTTGTACCCCTACAATTGTTTTTGTACTTCAATTCTTTTTCGCATGATTTAACTAATGTTCTTGTCAACTTGACGAGTAAGTTATTAAATGATATTGCTTTTGCACGTCATATGTGAAATCCATGTTGTAAAAGTTAATTGTTTCCTTAAATCAAAAAAACAAGTGTCAAATTAAGAAGTCAAGATTCAAACCAGAAAATTTGTCAAAGATGTGGAAAATTGTAAGATATCTAGAAATGGCAGAATGACAAAGAGAGCATGCTTTGCAAAGTATTAAACTGGCTAACTCTCAAAAAAGAGGTTATAACCCCAACAGTAAACAATCTTAGTTTTCCATAATTCAGTGCCTTCAGTGGCAAAAAGTGAAAAATAAACTAAGTCATTAAAACTGGCTCCAAATCTGAAAGTGTGTGCTCCTCTAGTTGGATATAAAATGTTGCATGGCAAAGGAGTCAAAAGAGTGAATTTTTTTTAGCTAATCATATCCCAAAAGAGTGTTTTCCCCTAGAATATATAAGTATAAAAGTTTCAAAAGTGGTTATAACCCCCAAAGCACATGCCTTAAGTCGTTCTCCAAAATTTACTAGTCTTGACATGCACACTTTACAAATGTTTTCTAAATGTAAGTGATGAAAAAATCGAAGTCGTGAAAAGTATCACTAAAGCCAAAAGTGTACCTTTTTAAATGGTACTGCCCTGTTTATCAGTCAAAAAACGCAAACAGAGTTTGTATTACAAAATCATTGAGTTTTTGTAATACAGGAAGGTGAATCAGCAATCGACATCAACCAAAATTATTTTCCCATTTATTTGCTTCTATTTAGGCAAGCTTCAATTCATACATGGATTCTCTTCTTGTTAATCCTGTTACCACTTTGTTTGTTGATTTCAACACCAACAGCTCCTTTGGTGATATTCCATACACTGCCAGTGCAGCCACGTAGAACTTGGGGTGGACCCTTGTGGATCATGACATGGACCTTGACATCCACGTACTACCCTATCGAGTATGTCTTTAGATACGTGCCCAAAGGCACATAGCCTAGCCTCAAAGAGTTTTCAACCAATGGCATGAAACGATACACAAAAGGAATTCATTGCAACCGGTTTAGAAACTGCCAAACAAGTGCAAAGGATAGGTTTGTAACTGTCTACTCCAAGAGATGGAAGAGAGCACAAAAAGGAGGGATCAAGGAAACGGGACAAAATGGGCATTCCTCTGTTAGCTGGAAATGGTCACTCGCAATCTCAGAAAAACGAGATGCGCACATAGAACAAAGAAGGGGATCAGGGCGATGAAGGAAGCCGCAGAGTAAGCAGAGAGAAACCATGAACATGAAGGAGGAACAGGGTAACAAGGAACTCAATGTGTTACTGTTGAAATAGAGAAGACTTTGACAGACCAGCCCTCAATCTGACGTAACAATCGAAGGAGAGAATGGATGTCATGTGTGTGCTGAGAGAGGAAAGAGGTATGCGTGCATTGTAGTTGCAGAACCAAGGTGTAAAGCAGAAAGAGATGGAGAGGACAATGTCTGGCCAATAATTGTTATGTACGCAGAATAATGTGAATGTAGATTTATTCTTTTCTTAATTGCCTCAAAGCATCGATTTGTTACAGAGTCTCTGCTTGCTTAATCGGGTTGTGATCGTAAGAATGTATTGCAAAATAGAGAGCATTGAAATGACTTTTTTCTGTTTTAGTTCCTACCGCATTGAGGACAGAAATGTTTGGCATTTGTTTGTGAATATGGAAGTTAACCCCACCATTTTGCCACAGAAAAACTTGCCAATAACAAATTGAATATTTTGGGCAAGTTTTTAGAGGAAAAACTCGAAGAGCAAAAAAACTCACAAGTTTTCAAAAACTTGCCGAATACTCTAGGAGTTTTCCATGTCTTAGAGTACTAAGAGAAAAATATTTAATGTGGAACATATAAATATTGGTCAAGTCAAATAACTTCACAAAAATTTTACAAAGAAATAGAAAGAAACTTAGAAAATAAAGAAATAGTGGAAAGCAAGAGGCAAAAATGTTATTTTGCAATTGGATATAAATAATAAAAGGCCCAAATATATAAATAGCCCAATTACATAGCCTGACAAAATTAAATGTTTAGATTATGTCATACGTCCAAAGCATTCATTCACTCGGCACATCGTACATCGGACAGATAAAACAACAAATTATATAGTACGACAATGTTAAAAAATGTTCCCTTATGTCAAACGTACTCTTCTCACTGTATAACCAACATTTCCTCTCAACATGCAACCTGCTTTTCTCTCATTGTGCAACAAAATAATGGTTATATGGTGTGACATTGTTTAGTGAATGGCGTACCACAATGTGATCATCCTTTCACTAGACGGTTTGGCTGCATCAGCTGGCGATCATTTCCATTGTACAACATCCTCCTTATTTCATTCAACATCAGGTGTTTTTCATCATACAACAGCATCCTCTCCTCATCATACGGCAATGTGATCATCCTTTCACTAGACGGTTTGGCTGCATCAGCTGGCGATCATTTCCATTGTACAACATCCTCCTTACTTCATTCAACATCAGGTGTTTTTCATCATACAACAGCATCCTCTCCTCATCATACGGCCCTTCAAAAGATTTATTGCTTGCATCATACAACATGGTCGCATCATCTGGAAACTGCACTCCATCTCATGACAACAGTGACACACTGTACAACATTCACTGGTGCTCAAACACACTGTATCGCATCTTAACGAGAGCATACGAGAAGCAATTCATTTGCTAGTTGACATCATATGTTGGCTAAACACTCCAAAATTTTCATTTTTTGGCTTTGTCAGCATTTCTTTTTTGTGCTGCCCCTTGCCCACACTAAGGGTGCTACCTCCAAACCCCAACAAAGGCCACTACCCCTTGACCCCCCCAAACCATCATTGCACTCATTTGATTTGCAAAGTACAATTCCAATCTTGCTATGGATCCTTATTCACAATATCGTCATCAGTTCGGAAAATCTTCACTAGTGTTACTTGATTTTTAGTTGTCATTTGGAAGATTATTTTTTCTTTGGGGGGAACGATGTAGTCACTGTACAATGTCTATTATTATATTTTCAATAATATTGTTTATCCGATTATGTACTAATTGTTTGTCATCTTCAAGTAGTTATAAGCATACATGAAAAAATCCTTGACTTATCGACGATAAGTAAACTTATCGTGATTAGTTTGGGCCAGCGAGTATTTGGTACATTTACTCGCTGGAACTTATCGCACATTTTTAGCAACTTATTGCCGATATATTGGTGATAAGTTCTTTATTAATCGCCCGCGACTGTATAATACAATTATGCGTCAAGTAAAAAGGTTATTTTGCATTTCATCAATTGTAATTTGTTGTCCAAACCAAAAAATACCTTCCAAGATTTTGAAAAGTGATTTGCAGGGGTTTAGAAAGATTTTTGGTGGATTTGAAGAGGATTTTGAAGCAAAATCAGATTCACCAGTAAGTTTTCAAGTTTCTTTTTTTATTTTTTTTAAATCATTTTATCTTCTCTTTGTTGGATCGAGGTTTACAAAAACTCTATAATAGCATTTCCTAAGTACTCTAATTGTTTTAGAGTGTAATGACCAAGATTTAACACCAAGTTTTAACAATATTTCAGATTTTTCATTGTTTTCTCAAGAATCTCATCTTTTCCTAAAAATTTCAAACCCTAGCACTTTTAACTTATTTTTTTCAAGTTTCAACCATTTTAAAATTATTTAAACTAATTTAGTTTGTTTGCTAATTTTTTATTAAAATATAATATATTAATTTGTGGTTTCAATCTATATGGGTAGGTTGAAATTTGATTGAAATGGTAAATAGAGATTCTTCCGCTTCAAGGTCTGCCACTGCCTTAGTAGACGCATGCACATCTAGATATGTAGGCATGCATCCTATAGGGGCTAGAGATAAAGCTTGGAAGTATGCCTTTGAGGGACCCGAAATTAATTTTGTAATTTGAATAAAGTGTGAAAAAATAATTAGTGGAGGCATAAACCGCTTCAAATACCACTTTGTAGGCATCACAAAGCATGATACGAGGGTTTGTGACAATGCCACAAAAGAAATAAAAGAGAAATATATGTCTTGCTCGCTGTCCACGAAGAGAAAATTTTTGCAAAGGGAAAGGGCAAAACTAGCCAGGAGGGCAGCCATTATTGAATCTCAAGGTGTTCCAATCAACCTTGAAGAAGAAGCAGCACTTAAGGGCATAGTGGGCTCTCTTCATGGCCCACGTATCCACAAATCCAACATCTCCTCAACCATCACTTTTGCTACTTTTAGTAGAGCACCACCATCAATGTTGCAGTCGTATTTTGTAGACTAAATTTATGTTATTTTTAAATTTATGGTAATTACTTATTTTTGCAAAAGAAGTGGTGGAAAAGATAAAAATACAATAGAAACAATGTGGCTCCACCATTCTTTTAGATGGATGGATGGGTGACAAAAACCACACCATCATTAATTTTTTGGTTCCTTGCAATGATGATGTGGTGTTTTTGAAATTCATGGATGCCTCCAACAAGGTGAAGACTGCTGAAACTTTGGCTCTAATGTTAGACCAACTTGTAATGTAGGTGGGAATTGATAATGTGCTGCAAATCATAATCGATAATGCAGCAGCATATGTGGCAGTAGGTAGGATCCTCGAAGATAAATATAGTACACTTGTTTGGACTCCTTGTGTGGTGCATGTCCTTGACCTTCTTTTGGAGGACATGGGAAAACTAGATTGAGTGAGACTGGTTGTAGAGGATGCAAGAAAGATCACAAAACACATCTACAATCACCCTTGGGTTCTTCGCTTGATGAGAGAACACATCCAAGGGAAGTAGTTGGTAAGAGCGGGAGTCACAAGGTTTGCAACGATTTTCTTAACATTGCAAAGTATTCTTACTTCATTGACATTTGTGAAGCAAATGTTTGTCAATCAAGTATGGCTAGACTCAAGTTATTCAAAGAAGCTTAATGGAGAAAGTGTTGCATTCATTGTCTTCAACAGCTAATTTACACAAAGAGCTACAGAGATTGTGAAGGTGACTTGGAAACTTCAAAACTTGAATATTTAATTTTTTTGTATTCAAGTCTTTCATTATTAATAAGCAACTTTAATTATTAATCTTTTTGAACTTTTGAATTGTAGGTGACGGAGCCCTAGGTTAAAGTTTTCTACTTGGTAGACGGGGATAAAACCCCAATGGGGTATCTTTATGAGGCCATGGATAGGACCAAGGAGGCTATTAAAAATTACTACAAGGGGACAGCCTCAAATATTATTGATAAGAGGTGGAACAATCAGCTCCACCAACCCATTCATGCAGCATGGTACTTCCTGAACCCTCAATTTTGTTTCTCGTCATCCTACTCGGATCCCAATGGAGAGGTCATGGAGGGCTTCACTGAATGCATCCAGAGGATGATACCTGAGGTTGAGGTGAGAGACCTCATTTATTCCAAGTTGGACATGTATGAGAATGCAAGGGTCAAGCTATTCTCTTTAGACATGGCGAAGAGAGGAAGAAATCAAAATATCTGGAATTTTGGAGTCTTTCACATGCATGATAAGTAGATAAAAATTAAAATACGTTTTCGCCTTGCTTTCTAACTCTTCAATATTTTATTTTGCAGATGCTTGGTGGTGAAATTGGGCTGGAATGTCCCAAATTTGCAAAGACTTGCCCTCTGAATCTTATGCCATCCTTGTAGTTCATCCAGTTGTGAGCGCAATTAGAGCTTGTTTGAGGCCATCCACACGAAGAAGAGGAACAAGTTAGTGCAAAAACGCCTCAATGACCTTGTCTTTGTGCAATATAACATTTGGTTGCGCACAAGGAAGGTAGAGGAAACACCAGCTGGTCCACTTGATTTGGATTACATAGATCTTTACTATGATTGGACATCACAAGAGCAGCCTCCATTGTTTACAGAGGATGAGATCTACGATTTGGAGAGGTAGGCTATGGAGGAGGGTGGATTCATAGTGGGATTGGATGACATTGAGGAGGATGAGGAGGTTGAGGATGATGAGGAGTCATTTCCAGTGCCAGCACCATCTACATTCAGGATGGAAGTCGAGTCACAGCCAGTTGTGCAGAAGGAGGAGTAGCAAGCACATCAGACTTCTAATACTAAACCCCCTATCCCTCCCGTAATTTTTACTAGAGCTGCTAGGAAGGGGAAGAGGAAGGTGTAGACTATTTTGATGTTGAACTTGTATTTACTTATAGTTTTACAAAGGCAGTTTGCTATTTTAATTTTGCTTCATACTATCAGGCTTCTAGCCATCATCATTCCACATGAGGATGCCATTATGTACCCCATTTGCATTTAAACATATCTAGACTCGGCTAGTTTCTTTTGTTTACTCATTTAGCTCATTAGATGCATCTCCTCATTGAATTTTGCAAAAAAATGCATTTCTAATTAAATTTAAGCAATTTTTAAGTTGCCCATTTTTTGGCCAATAAGTTGCCGAGTAATCACCGATTTTTTGCCCTTTTTTTTTGCCCTTGGCGATAAGTTGTCGAGTACGATTTTTTTAACTATGGTTATAAGCATTGCTTACTTCACAGTTGTGTTCCTCTTGGCGACCATCGGGTCTTTTAAAATGAATTATGTATTGTGAAGGAAAGTAGTATAATCTAATTGGATTGACTTTGATCCTCATTTGGCATCTTTGTTTTTCTTCTATAATAATTCCATGTGCAAATAAAGATGTATTTTACTCTTGTATCTAGTATGCATTGTCATCTCTATTATTAATTCAAGTATTCATTTATTAGATAGAGAAGTAAACAAAAGTGACTGCACACTTTTTAAAGGATAAAACAATGGATATCTGTTGCAGAATGTAAATCATGTATTTAAAGCATCATTTTTCTTTGAATAAACTAAGAATTTGTCTTCAGCATTTGATTGTTGGATCAGAATCTGAGTTTACTCTCACACAGAGCACATCTGATCATAGGTGGCCTTTTCTATAGTTTTTTAGAACATGTCTTCTTCACTGTCGCATGCACCGATCAATGGGAACACAACTTTTCATTTGATGAAACAATGGCTCTATACTATGGCACACACCTAAGTATACACCTACAAATTTTAATCAAATGGAGCATGCCTAATTATATAGTTGCAGATTAACTTTTGGAAAAACCAGTTACGCTGATTATGTAGTATGTGCCCTTATTTCAACCTGCAATTGTGTTTTAAAAATTTATATTCCAAATTGCAAATGTGCGCACTTATCCAAACATGTGATCTTTGCCTTCTGACAATCACGCTAGCCCTTCATGTGGCATGTGCCATTCAACTCTGCACTTTTTCATAGTCAAAATATTATCAACCTTCACAAGGGTACATGGTCTGAACCAGAGGTAGGGATTAGAGAAGCAGTTAAGTTAAAATCAAAGTTGGCTAGGTCACCAAAAAATAAGAAACGGTCCAATCTTTCAGCTATATAGTCAGCCCCTGCACGCTTATTGTTCCAAGTGTAAATGCCATTAGAAGTGGGAAGATCTAACATGTTATTAAGGGAAATCCATTGGTTGAAATCCTTCATGGATTGTAATTCAGATTGGATTCCGCCAGCTTTTTCATTAATATTTTTAATTGCATTAAAATCACCTCCTAGTATGATGGGATAAGAATTGTGCTGAGAGGAAATTTTCTATGTTATTCCAGAGTTCAGATTTAACTGAGGTAGTAATAGGGCCGTATACATTAATTAGGGTGAAGGAAAGTTTGCTTTGGGTACTTTTGAAAATGCCCCCCATCCAGTTAGTATCTATGAAAAGACTGTCAAATTTAGTTATCCTAGCGTCCTGAAAGTACAGCTAGCCCACCAGAAGCAGAATTTGTAGGAGAGCCTTTCATCTGCCAAATTCCTATTTTCTTACTAAATTTACTTAATTCATCATTATTTAATTTAGTTTCCTAAATTAAAATTATATCAAAATTAAACGTCTTCAAACATCTTTGTTTGTTAGGGGCGTTTAGGCAACTAACATTCCAAGACAAGAGCCTCGTGGCTCCGTGGGAAGGAACTTCCCCTTCCCTACATTAAATAAACTTGATATTTTGACCTGATTTTCTGCTTCCCCGTCTCTTTTCCGGAGTTTCAAGATGGATTTTTTGCCCCTTTTTTTAGGGATTTACTGCAGTTGGGAGTTTCCAATCTTGCAAGGTTTTTTGCAATGCCCAGATTATTGTTTTCATTAACAAGCTGCATTGATTGATTCATGTCTCCTCTTTCTGTTTCAAGATCCAAATTTTCACATATTTTATCTAGTAATACTGGTTGGGGAGATTAGTTGATGTTTCCCTCAATCTCCACAATATCATCTATATTATCATTGATTCCCATTATGTTGTAAACCATTTCTAATTCAGGTGGGATTTCTAAATCATCCGGTAAACTACTGTGGGGCAGACTGCAGAGTATAGACTGAATTTACCATCATCTCTGTCTCCCGTTCTGAGGGATGCTCCTTTAGATTATGACAAGTGAGGAGTTCCTCGCTGAGATCGTTATGCATGGATAAGATATCGCCTAGAAGTACCCTGAGGGTATTCATTTTATTTTCCATGCTTTTCACAAGCTTTCCTTGTTCTGCCACGATTAAATCCCTCAAGGATAACTAATTATTCGGGCTGATGGTAGGAGATTCTTTAATAAGTTCAGGATTATTCATAACGCAGGCCATCTCTTGGAAAAAATCAGCTGGCACATTGCTATAAGATGGGGGATGCTGAGGTGAGGAGGTGTCCTGATAAACGCAAACGGGTAAAGGGTTGCAAGGGGTGGAAGGGCTGTGGGTGTCCTTAGTGGGAGTGATGGGCTCGGTGGCAAACTTGGCAACTAAATTGATATCTATGGCCGAGGTATTGGTAGCTGAAACATCTAACAGGAACAGGGGACTATATTGATCTGGCGTAGAGTCAAGTCCATTGGGCGGAGGGTGCTTATCCAGATCGATGAGTGGTCTCAAGAGAACCTCTGGAAGGATAGAAGGAGGAATGTTTGCGCTGTCAGAATCTCACCTTCCTCGAGGGCTTGTTCCAAACCAAGATTTTCGAGACAAAACCCCCCTTTATCCAAAAATTTGACGGTAAGGGTTTTGAGGGCAGCGTCCAGGGCATTGATGACTGGTTTAGAATCGTCATAGAAATCCTTCATGGTGTTGGGGTTTTATAAGGAAATTTTTTAATAAATTGACCCATCATAGAAGGTAGGGCATAGATTATAGACCGAGTTGTTAGTGATTAGTTTAATAGGTTTCAGTTCCCTGTTGGCCGGATATTCAACCAAAATTTTAACATCGTTAGATTGGATAAAATTTTCCATTAATCCTCTAAACCCTCCTAAAAGATTTCCAATTTGAGACAAGATTTGGCTATGTAACAGCTCAATAGGAAGGTTAGGGATGTTGATCCATCTATACATCGAGGAAAAGTATACCTTAGATGTGTCCAAGTTTGGTTCCCAGACAAAAAAGAGAACAGCAAAACCTTTACAGAAAAGTGTAGGGCCATTTAACAGATTATCTCTGAGGTTCCGAGATCTACATTCCACATAAATGAATTTGTCTTGAGATCTAGTGGTACTTACCTGACCTCTGAACGACATTTTGAACCAGTGGGAGACATCGAAGTCCGAAATGTGACTGTCACCCCAGAACACATAAAGCCCTTTCTCCTTACATTGTTCCCATAGGCCGTTGGAGCAGTTGTTGCTGGATATGAGATATTCATGATTGTTCCCAGCTTTGGTTGTATTGACCTGTACCCTTGGTTTGGGAGAGGCATCCTTATGAGCCGGGTTTTGTGTGACTTTATTTATACAGCCCAGCAGCTCCTTATTTGCGCCAGATGTGAAATTGGGAGTCAATCCTATTATGGGTATCGCCCATGGCTTCCATGTTGTGGCACCTTCTTTGTGCTTGAAAGCCGTTTTCCATTGATCGTGCCCTACTTCATTAATAATATTATGATCAGGGAATACTGCTCTCGAAGTATGGGTGTTTGATTTTCTTTGGAAAGGCTGTCCTTCATTTGATTTAATAGCATTTAGAATGTCGAAAGGGATACTGACATTAATTGCATACTTCGTCCTTTCGAAATGATACTGCTGCGAGTAATTAAGATTTTCAAAATGCGAAATTAATTTCGCTCTGCTCTTCTTTTTGCGAGCCATAATAATTCTGTATCCTTTCAATTAATTACAATTCTTTCCTAACCAAAGATACATTACCTTCCATCCTAAGTTTGAATTTATAACCTTATAACAAGTTATAATATAAAAAAGGTTTTGTATATATACAATATATATGGGCTTGAATAACAAGATAAAGATATTATCATAAGTCATAATTTATAATCGTTGAATTTGAATATGTATCACTACATAGCATTCTATGTATACACAGTTCGTTAATTTATTTTACTCTACTAGACCATTCAAGAAGGAAAATTTTGACACAAAATTGCAATCTTCATTAGACCTGCTAACTTCTAACAGTCTATCATAACCTTGAACTGCATTGTATCATGCCTACCACAACTTCCAATTCAGTCTTATCAAAAATCCAAATTTAATGTGCAATTCATGATGTGAAAAATGACATCATAAAACTGAATCTTTACCCTACCTATGGTTTTGCTGCCAAGAGATGTTTTTTTCACAAGTAAGCTGAATTTTTACCCGAATGCTATGTATCACTACATAGCATTCTATGTATACGCAGTTCGTTAATTTATACTCTACTAGACCATTCAAGAAGGAAAATTTTGACACAAAATTGCAATCTTCATTAGACCTGCTAACTTCTAACTGTCTATCATAACCTTGAACTGCATTGTATCATGCCTACCACAACTTCCAATTCAGTCTTATCAAAAATCCAAAATTAATGTGCAATTCATGATGTGAAAAATGACATCATAAAACTGAATCTTTACCCTACGGTCTACCTATGGTTTTGCTGCCAAGAGATGTTTTTTTCACAAGTAAGCTGAATTTTTACCTGAATCCAATATGTAATAAATGATGTGAAAAGTGACAACATAATGATAAAATTGAACCATTACCCTGCTTATGGTTTGCTACCAAGAGATGCTAGTTTCATAAGTAAGCTGAATTTACTTGACACAAATATATAATACAACTCATACTAAGTGTACATTTCCAGAGTTTAAAATATTAATAAAAACCATAAATGAAAGAAGAGTATCACAACACAAAAAGTAGCTCTAGATAAAACATATGATCAATGTGATAGATACAGAGACTACAAAGCAGTGGCAAAGCAAAAACCGAGAAATATAAAACAACACCTGACCTTATGTGAACAATGAGATGATGGGCTGAGTGGGAACAAAGTAAACAAGCGGCCTACAAGGAAAGGGTGGATCGTCTTAACCCACTTCTTCATCTCCGCATCCATTTGCATTGTTGGCAATCCAGCTCCATAGGAAGATTCATTTGAACCATATTGTTCTGTCCTTGTGCACTTAAATATAAGACTAAATCCCTGAAGTATGAAAAGCATACATTGGAGACAAAGGCTATCAGGATTAGGTAATGAGCACACTGATGGACTACACTCTGCCCATTCTTCAAGCAAAACTGGTAATAGTGCTTGCAAGCTTTCAACAACAGCAGAAATTCCTGCAAAAAGAATCAGCTCGCCATCTCAAATTGGAATCAAGTACACAGATTATACAACATTTTATTTATAAGCATAAATGTAATGGTCTGAGCCTATTTCATATCTATCATTTAGTGGTTATATTAAAGTGTTTGCGAAAATTGAAATGACTATATCTTCCAAACATAGATCACCTAATGCAATATTCTAGGAATAACCAACTGGCAGCCAAGGATTTCTTTGTAAACTTGCAAAGATTTAGAACAGCAACCCACAAAGAATTTGATGCTGTCTCCTAGCCAATAAATGCATGTGCAATCATACAACTATCAATTGGTAACCAAATTTGATATTATATGCATATATTTATACTTATTGCTTGTATTAATCAATAAAAGGTTTGCATACAAAGCACCCTTGTGAGCTGACAAAGATCAGTTTGACCCCATGGAAATATTCTACGAGTCCTTAAAAACCAGAGAATGAGTTCGAAATAACTACCAATATATATTAAATATTTAAATAGTATCTGCATGTTTCATAGTTAGAAAATATGAACAGTGCTATGGAGTTACTATCAATTTATTACAAATAAGTTTAAGTAGTTAAAAACTAAACTTAGACAAATACAAATATTTACAACATATTTTAAACAATAATAATGTATCAGAGTCCCTACCATTGCCAACTTACATACTAGATTTTTTGTAATGCACAACTTATCAGTATGAAATCAAATATATTGTATAGAGCTATGCATAAGAAGATGTTTAGGTCTAAAATCTTCATGCATGAAATAGAAATCATGAAACATTGCAATGATAAGTAGGTTTGTTACTTCTTTTGCATTGCCTTAAAGTTAAGACTGCCCTATCTATCCTTATGCTATCCGACAACAGCAAAAATTGGTATGGGTTTTGAAGGGCCTTAATAATATCTTACATTATCATTACTCTATCCTTTTAAGAATGAAATTCGTTAGTGTTTTTCCCACTACCTTGATAGTATCTTCAAGATTTTTTTTGGGTCTGGTTAACTACAGTTTAAAGTCTTTGGTTTCTTTTTAACTTTGTATATCACATTTCAGTGCTGTCCAAGATCCAAATGCAACTTAACTGGAGACCAAAAACATTCTTTTGATCATATTTCACTCTACCATACTTCACAATGTATAAACTGTAACATCCACAATTTTCCCAAAGTAAATTAATTACTTTAATTTTAATTAATTTAATTAAAAAGTGACTTGAATAAAATAATCAAATATTATTATAAGTCACTTTATTGCAGAAGCTTCACCAAATTGCAATAAATGAAGGGGTTTGTAATGCATTCAGCATGTTCAAGATTATTGAATTTGATGAATTTGTCTGGTGCATTTGCATTAGTTGAATTTCTGAAGAAAAAACCCTTCAGGAGTTGAGGGAAGGTTGGATGGAAACCCAATCTTCTTGGGAAGCGGATTCACTCAGAGTTCGCTACTGTGCTTACTTGTAGAGGTTTGGGATTTAATAACTGGTGATGTATGTGAATCTGAATTAAATAAAAGATTGTAATCTGGATGCTTTGTATATTTCTGAATATTATTGCAAGTGATTTGCGGGTTTTGATATTTGTGAATATTATCTAACAAACCCAGAAAAATATCAATATTGCATCCCCCTTAAAATAAATTAAATTGGTGATTGCTTAAGGAATGATTAAATAGCCGGTGGGGGCCCGATTTATAACTTAAGCTAGTTTATATTTTAATACTGGGCCTGCTCGATAAGGAAATCATATTCATTTAAAAACCTTGTCTACAATCCTAAATTGTAAGCACTCAATTACTGTACAATTTATCCATTTTTTTAGCACCCACCCTAGTGTATTTTCATAATAGGACTTCATATGGCACTTAATGGACACCTAAATTCAAATATGAATCCTCTTTCATTTCAATCTTGATCAAAATCGAGGTAGGCCCTTATTTCTAAGTGTGCTCCTCTTTCTTTCCTACAATCACATAATTCAATTTATCACCCAAGCCCTATGTTACCATTTGTGGACTTCATGTTCTGCCCCGATCTCGGAACTGGCTGTGCTCTATAATATGGCATCACCTGTTTTATTCCCCGAGGATTATGCCCAAATTTGGTCTGAGGTGCCCTCAGTGGTTAATGGGATATTTGAATCTACAATCGACCTGCTTGTGTTTTAACCCCCGAGATGTTGCGAGAGGTATATAAACACCCTATCTCTCCTCATTTTGGATTACCATGATCATGAAATATCCTGAATAATTGAACTAAGAATGTTTTCCACAATTTATCTTCAAACAAATTAAATCATACATAAGTATGAAATTTCTTGCAATGATATGATTGTCATTAAACAAATAGCAGACTCTGATTGAAGTTGTCCACTTATGTCTATAACATACGAACAACACATACCAGTTACATTGCCATAACTTTAAACATGGAGACTTCAGAATTATAAATCGCATGCAAGAGAAGAGTTCCTCTGTAAACCAATACTATGCTAACTGCAGCCCTTTGATTAGCTGGGATTCCGAAAATGGTGATTATTTCCTACCTGTCTTGATGCTGGAGTGTTGGCTCTTCCCACGTAGATACCTAAACCTTATTCAGATCAGCTCTGCAACTTGCGACAGCCGAAGTACTTATCGCTGCCTTCAAATATTGATTTTTCCTATCACCAAATGAATGAACTGGATATTATTATTTTTGACCTGTGACTGTTGTAGTAATACCTTGAGAATTTCTAGGGTTCTGTCTAGAAATCCTCTTCTTCACAGGGTTGCATCCTGGAAGGTTTCTTAACACTTTTAGAGAGCAAAATAACATTACGAAGTCAGAATAATAATTCTTCTTCCCATGTGATTCTATATGTAGACTCTAGCACTCCAAAAAAGGCAATTTTCCCATTCTTTCCTTTTATCGTCCAGTTTAAACAGAAGTTTCTAATTTTGTGCCTTGCCGCCATGCCCAGAATATATGGTCGACCGCCACTTAAATTTGGCCCCACTCCAATGACTGAAAAGTAGGGCTTTGACCTGCAATTGAATAAATAAATAAGTTCTGAATAATATAAGCTTGACTAGTTATTTATGTATTCATCCATTCCCTTAATTTAACGATTTATTCTAGCCTCAAGGAATGAGAAAGGCTAGACGACCTTCTCTGCTGGTTAAGGTTCGGAAGGCAACATGACAGTCCTCCCTCCCCGGAATCGCTAGTCCTCTAGCAATTGCAAGTTGGGATGCTGAAGTATTTCTTCTCCTTCCCAAGTTGCATCCTCGATAGGCAAATCCTTCCACTTGATCAAATATTCACGAACAACTTTGTTTCTTAGCTTCCTTTCCCTCCAGTCAACGATGCCTTCAGGAACCAAGACTAGATTCCCTTCTTCATCTAAAGGTGGCAGCTCTGGGGATGTGACAGTATGCTGACCCAATGCCTTCTTCAAGCAGGAAACATGGAACACATTATGAATCTTACTTCCTTCAGGAAGCTCCAACTCATAGGCAACCTCGCCAATCTTCTTGAGAATCATATAAGGACCATAAAAACGTGGTTTAAGCTTCTCTACGCCACTATTCTTCAATGATGACTGCCTATAAGGAAGTAGATGTAATGTCTCGTACGGCCTACGACACTTCCCCAAATGGTCAATACCACCATGCACGGACAACACAAACCACCCACATACGGCCAACACAGGCCCTTCACCATACAACCTTCCTTTCACCGTACGCAGACAAGGCACACCTCCGGACGCACACATGGCACACCTTCGAACGTGGACAAGGACACGACTCACCTGAGGGCTAGACACACCTCCGGACGTGGGCATGGACGCAGACAAGGATAAAGCACACGGACGTGGATGCGGACACGGCACGGACACGGGCACAAATGTGGACGCAGACGCAGATGTGGACACGAACGCAGACGCGGAGACGAACACGAATGCGAAGGGCACGAGCACAGACGTGGGCACAGATGCAAACACAGACACGGACGTGAATTCAGACGCGGACATGGGGACGGACACGGACGTGGATGCGGACATGAGCACGGACGCGAGCGCGAGCGGACGCGGATGCGGCATGGTCAAGATAAGGAACTTAGTGCCATCAATTTATGCCAAATCCGGACACAAGGTTTGATAAATTGCATAGTTATATTGGAGATAATCGCACAGAGGAACAAATATAGAATTAAATACAAAATATATTCATGATTACAGTAACTGAGATTCGCAAGCAGAATAGGGTGAGGGATGATTCCCACCAGAACTGTAAGTGCCAAAGTAGGGAGGATCTTGCACCTCCGAAATGACAAACAAGCTAAACTCCAACTGGAATTCGCAAATACAAAGTAAATGTCAAATTCATCATACCTACAACTACGCCAAACACGTCCTTATAAATAGGCTCCGAGAAACTTCCTGAAGGATTACGAATAGGCTGACACGGCAACAACATAACTAACTAATAAATAAGGGGCCCAAAAGATGTTCTAAAGAAGTTTCAAGGCCATATAGCTAATTAATTTTTATTTGAATTATTTAATTATATCAGGGACATTACAGTAGACGTAAGAAAACCAAATCTCCCACATGAAATGTTCTTTCAACTTTGTGTCTGTCTGCATACATTTTCTGTTGATTTTGCGCATGTTGGATGTTATCCTTTAGCACCCTGAGAATATCCTGATATTCTTGAATTGTCTCTTTTGCATGAGGAACCTTGCTATCATCAAATGCCAAAACTACAAATGATAAAGCATTATACCCATACAAAGCTTTGAATGGAGACATCCCAATGGAAATATGAAAGGTGGTATTGTAACAATACTCACCCAAATAAAGCCATTTTATCCAAGCACGTTGCTGCCTTGAAACATAATTCCTCAACTAGCCCTCAATCCATTTATTTACTATCTCTGTTTGCCCATCCGTTTCAGGATGATAGCTCATACTTGGCGTCAATTTTGTTCCTACCAATCGGAACAACTTCTCCCAAAACATGCTGACAAATTTCCTATCCCGATCACTGACTATGGTCTTGGGAAGACCATGCAACCAGAACACCTCTCTGCAAAACAAATCTGCAACTTGAGGTGCTGAATAATTTGTAGCAATGGCAAAGAAATGTTTGTACTTTGTTAACCTGTCCACCACTACAAAAATACAGTCTTTCCCCTAAACTCATGGAAGATCGATGATAAAATCCATAGATATCCCTTCCCACTTCTGCCCAGGTATTTGAAGTGGTTGTAGAAGGTCTGCAAAGGAACGTTTGTTCTGATTTACTCTGCTAGCAAATCCCACATTCTCAATCATGTTGCAGTACATCATCCTTTAATCCCTTCCAGGAGAACCTCTTGCGAATCGAGCAATAGGTTTTGAAGAAACCAAGATGCCCTGCGAATGGTGCATCATGCAATGCTCTAAGAATCTTGGCCTTCAATTTGGAATTGGGTACAAGATAAATCTTGTTCTTATAGTAAATAATACCTGTCATCTTGTACCTTGCCATCAATCAAATCAGCAACAAAGGTATTCCTTACATATTATGATAGTAATTGAGATTTCCAATCAACTAAAATCTTGGTAAGAGAGCAAAATATTGGGCGCCTGGATAATGCATCAGCAACAATATTTTTCTTACCCTGTACATACTCCACATCGAAGTCATACGCTTGAATCTTGCTTACCCACTTTTGTTGCCTCTCATTTAGATACTTCTCCTCCAAAAAATACTTGAGGTTGTTGGGATTTGTCTTAACCAAAAATTTAGATTCCACCAAGAACTGTCTAAATTTAGCTAGCGCATGCATAATCGCTAGCATCTCTTTATCATATGTAGAATACAGCATCACTGGGTCTCTCAAATGCAATAGGGTGTCGATTTTGCATCAATACTGCACCTATTCCATGACTTGATACATCGCACTCCAAAACAAATGGCTGCATGAAATCTAGCAATGCTAACACTGGAAAAGAACTCATAGCTTCTTTGAGTTTGCAAAAGTTACCTATGCCTCCTCAAACCATAGGAATGCTCCCTTTTTAGTCAAATTTGTCAATGGAAAAGCCAGTTGTGAGAAACCTTTCACAAACCTCCTGTAGTAAGAGCACAACCCAAAGAATCCTCTCAATTCTGATATGTTTTTGGGTGGTGGTCAGTCTAGGATTGCTTGTATCTTCTCTTCATGAGCCTTAACACCATCTGCACCAATAATGTGTCCTAGACATACTATCTTTGTCATTCCAAATTCACACTTGGAAGCTTTTGCATAAAGTGACTGAGCCTCCACGATACCCAATACTACATCCAAATGATGTAGACAATCACTCCAAGTCCTGTTGTGGATCAGAATATCATCAAAGAAAACTAGAAAAATTTCCTCAACTGATCACAAAATACGTGATCCATACAAGACTAAAATGTCGCAGGTGCATTCGTGAGTCCGAAAGACATACCAGAACCTCCAAATGTCCATAGTGGCAAGGGAAAGTTGTTTTATGAATGTCTTCCTGTCTAACCCGTATCTGATGATAACCAGAACGAAGATCGATCCTAGAAAAGCATACAGCCCTGTGCAACTCATCGATCCTGGGTATAGGATATCTGTTTTTAATAATCTTCTTATTAAGTGCCCTGTAGTCTATGCACATGCGCATAGTCCCATCCTTTTTCTTCACTAGAACCACTGATGAGGCAAAAGGACACAAACTAGGTCATATATGTCCCATGCTGAGAAGCTCCTTGATGATCTTCTCTATCTCCTTGAAATGTCGTGGTTGTCGAGAGGGCATAGTAATTACTAGCTTCGCACCTTCTTCCAACTCAATCACATGCTCGAACCCACAATCCGATGCATGACTTGGAGGTACATCACCAAAGACTGTGGTGTGCTTGTCTAACATTGTCTGAATGTCTGCATGGTACTCTGGTTTACTATTGGAAGTCTGTTGAGTGGAAACAAAACACTGTACTACCCAATCAACATCTCCATGTCTAAAAAGAGCTTCCATCCTCCTAGCTGAAACTACTCAAGAACCTCCATCTGGCATAGCCTTCAGTACCATTTTCTTGCCATCCACCATAAATTCCAATTGCAGTTGTTTAAAATCCTGGACATACCGCTCAAGAAACTCCAGCCATTGAAGTCCTAATACAGCATCTACATTGCTTAAGCCCAACACACAAAAATCACTTATCAGTGTGTAGTCCCCAATCTGAATATTAGGTTGTGGTATCACTTTGGTGCAACTCAAGGGAAACCCATCAGCAACTATAACATTGAATCCTGGAAACTCCTCAGTATGTAGCCCACGCTTCATTACCAATCTTTCATCAATGAAATTATGTATGTTCCACTAAACACACAAACCGTTGTCCCTAAAGGACACCTTTCACACGGAAAGGACAGTTGCGGGGTGCTCCAGACAATGTAGCAATGCGGGAAGTCTCACTGTTGTATTATCCTCTAGTTGTATCTGTTGGGGCTAGTTTTCCTGCACAACATCCTCATAAGTACTATCCCCTTGCTCCTCCTGATCCTCATTATCAAAATGTACTTCAATCAAATGCAGCTTGTCGTTTCCAAGGCAACAATGACCCAGTTCCCATGGCTCTTTGCACGAGAAGCATAACTTTCTCTTTCTCAATTCATTCCTGGACTCTTGTTCAGTTTTGGAAGGCAAATTCTTTTGATTTTTGAAATTTTAATTTTCAAATATCCATGAGCAGAAATTCTTCTTTGGTGGCTGATAAGATGGAGTCGCGTCAAGATCAAGTGTTAATCCTAGAGCATCGTCTAATGTAGTAGGTTTGTGAGCTTTGACTAGTCCTTTCAATTTATCACTCAAACCTTCTACAAAAAGCATTGTGACCCGCCTTTGTGGCATATCAGGGACCATAACGAAAATTTGTTGAAAGTCATTAATGTAAGTCTCCAAGGGACCCACTTGTTTCAGACACGCCAATTCTTTGTAATAAACTTCAATGTCCTTCATGTCAAAACGTGTGACCTACCTGTTCACAAACTCCTCATATGAATGTATCATACCATGGTCCTATGACACTAATCAGTGGTGCCACCAATCATAGGCCACACCCTCCAGATGCATCGTACCAAATTGTATGGCCGTGTCTTCCTCCATAGGCTTAAGTGACAGGAATGTATCCAATTTGTGCACCCAAGACCTGGCACTAATTTTCCCGCTTCCATCAAATGTGGGCAAAGGGGCCTTATTTAAAGCATCTTTGAATTCTTGAGGCTCAGTGCCTTGCCTACTTGGCCCTCTAGGTCTCCTTTCTTGTCTTTCCAGTTGGAATTTAGCTTATCTCTTCGATGGTTCATAAATTGATTTGAATTTGTTAGTTGCCTGACCTTAGCAGGAAGCATTCTATACTCATCATGCGCTACCATAACATCATCCGTAATGTGGGTCTCTTCCTCAGCTTCCGGAATTACTTCTTCTTCGACCGGTTTTGTCATGAACATCAGTCTAAAAGGTCTATCAGACCTGGTATCTGCAGCTTTAACAGTATTACAAGTTGCTCTGCCATGATTTTCATTCCCAGCATCACTTTTGTCCCCATCCTGATTATTGCACATGCACTTGTTGGACCCTTAGATTTGCAATTTGAGTAAGGAGTCATTATTGAGACTGCATAAACATTTGCATCATCTATTGTTGTTGTTGGGCCCTTTGTGCCATAATATCATGCACGTCTGGTTGAGCATTACCCTTTCATTTCTTTGTTCGGCCGTGCTGCCCTGATCAACCCTCAGATTTTCTCTCTTCCCACTGTTGTTTGGCCCTGCTCCTGCTGAAATATCTATGTGATTCCGATCCTCTAGAATTCATAGAACCAATTCAATCTGACATGCAAGTGTTTAGAAACAGCATGCAACTATTCAAACCACCTCCAATTGAACATGCACAAAACGTACATCACAAGCTGGCAAGAATGGTGGGTTTGATACCAGTGAAGCATCCTGACTAATTGAACTAAGAAAGCTTTCCACAATTTATCTTCAAACAAATTAAATCATACATAAATATGAAATTTCTTGCAATGATATGATTGTCATTAAACAAATAGCAGATTTTGATTGAAGTTGTCCACTTATGTCTATAACATACGAACAGCACATACCAGTTACATCACCATAACTGTAAACATGGAGACTTCAGAATTATAAATCACATGCAAGAGAAAAGTTCAGTTGTAAACCAATACTATGCTAACTGCAGCCCTTTGAGTAGCTGGGATTCCGAAAATGGTGATTATTTCCTGCCTGTCTTGATGCTGGAGTGTTGGCTCTTCCCACGTAGATACCTAAACCTTATTCAAATCAGCTCTGCAACTTTCGACAGCCCAGGTACTTATCGCTGCCTTCAAATATTAATTTTTCCTGTCCCCAAATGAATGAAATCCTCTTCTACACAGGGGTTGCGTCTTGGAAGGTTTCTTAACACTTTTAGAGAGCAAAATAACATTAAGAAGTCAGAATAATAATTCTTCTTCCCATGTGATTCTATATGTAGACTCTAGCACTCCAAAAAAGAATATTTTCCCATTCTTTCCTTTTATCGTTAAGTTCAAACAGAAGTTTCTAATTCTGTGCCTTGCCACCATGCCCAAAATATATAGTCGACCACCACTTTAATTTGGCCACACTCCCATGACTGAAAAATAGGGCTTTAAGTTGCAATTGAATAAATAAATAAGTTCTGAATAATATAAGCTTGACTAGTTATTTATTTATTCATCCATTCCCTTCAGTTAACGATTTATTCTAGCCTCAGGGAATGAGAAAGGCTAGACGACCTTCTTTGCCGGTTAAGATTTGGAAGGGAACATGACAGATCAAGATTATCAAGTATTTGCATTCACAATCAAGCATTCATAGTTCAAGCAATTAAGGCAAGCATTCAAGACCTAAACTTCTCAAGCATTCAAGGTGTTCTTTTCTATGGATCAAGCTTCTTTCCCTCATTGAAGGCCAAGCAAAGGAGTGTTCTATCAAGGAAGGAAATACACCCACATCTATATCCTCTTTCTTTTTCCCAATCAAGTATTGGGGCAAACTACAACATCCATTACATTGGGTTTTGTCTTTCATGATTTCCGTTCGAGTTTCTGTTAAGTCAAAACTATTGCATCATTTTTTATCACATTCAAAGAAGCATTTGCATTATCACGATATTATATATTTTTCAGTTCTAGGGAGGGCGTTTTGAGTGAAATACTATTTGTTTTTTAACTTGTAGCACTCTTTTACATTTCATAATCATGAGCAACAGTGAGATTGAGGGGAGTAGTGGTAGCATGGATGTTGTAGTGCAAGAAACTCAATCATCTCAAAGAAAAAGACCTAGTACTAGGGCAGTCATGGGGGGTCTTCAACTAATGTGGATGTAGTAGGGGCAGCAACCGCTAACGAGTTTGGGAGCCCTTCCCAAGCCCTCAAAGAGTTTGCAAAAGCCTCATTCAACCCCAAGAAACCTCTCCTTCAATTTGCCACAAGAGTAGACAAAGATAAGAAAAAAAAAACCGGGGGTAGTAGGGAATGGGAGTGTCATCTGTGCCACAAACATTATTATGGCAGTTATACTAGTCTATTGCCATCTTTTGTGGATAGGTGGTCAAGGGGTCAAAGGTTGCAAAAATATAACACAAGAACAAAACTTGAGGCGTCTAGATTGCACATGGAGGGGTAGACATTAAAATCAGGGACTTCAATATAGAATGTGCAAGCTAGCATGCCTTTGACTCATCCTTCTCATAAGAAGGAAAGTACAACACCCATTCCCACTTCTACTAAAGGAAAGGGAAACAAGAGTAAAAGAGATGCCAATGTTGTTGATTTGTTTAATTTGCAAGCAAAAGAGGTGGCTGAATCATCTATAGCTAAATTTCTTTTTGCTTGTGCTATACCATTCCATGTGTCATGTTCATCATATTTAAACAAATGTGCAAAGATATCTATGCTGCTGGTCCCTCATTTGTACCGCCTAGAGAAACAAAACTACGCACCACCCTTCTTGATAAAGAGTACTCCAAAGTGAGTATTTTGATGGAGGATATCAGACAAACATGGTTGAGGGATGGATGTTCCATTATCATGGATGGATGGACTGATATCAAACATCGGTCACGCATCAATCTTATTGTCACTAGCACAGCAAGCTCTTATTTTTCTTAGAGCTTAAGATTGTTCCGGGAAAAGGAAGGATGCAGCCTTCCAATTTCAGATTTTGAGAGAGGTTATAGAAGAGGTTGGACCCGCTAATGTTGTGCAAGTAGTCAGTGATTCAGTCCGGGTCTGTAAGTTAGCTGGATTGATGGTGGAGAGTGTTTATAAGCACATGTTTAGACCCCATATCGTGTACATGCATTGAACAACACCTTGAAGGACATTGGGAAAATTAGTCGAATAAAGGCAATGGTGTCTGAGGCTAAAGATGTGCAAATGTTTATTTGCAACCATCACACGTCTCTTGCATTGTTTAGGACATTTTTCAAGAAGGAAATCCTCAAGCCCGTGGAGACTAGATATGCTAGCTACTTTACTTTGTTGAGGAGGATGCTTGAGGTACAAGAGAGCCTACAATCCATGGTGGTCAATGTAGAGTGGAGTACATGGCATGATCCCAGCACACCGGAGGGAAGAAATGTGAAGCAAAGAATCTTTGATGATGCCTGGTGGTCCACAATGAGGTAAGAGAAAATTTATTACTGATTTAATAAAATTATTTCTGATTTTGGCATTTGCTGATTTTATTTTTTAAGAATTAAGAATATTAAAATTTTAAGATCTTTCGAACTTGTAACTTGCTTGCTATTACAGATACATTTGCTCCTTCATTGAGCTTATCGTGCGGGTCATTAGATGTGTTGATACTGACTCTCCTACCCTTGGAGAGATTTATGAGAGCTTTGATAGCATATGCTTGGGCAAATCAAGCAAACTATACATAGCAGGGAACCTACTTTGGGATTTTGAGGAGCATCTTAGGCCCGTTGTGACACAACGGTGGATTAGGCCAGTTGTGAAGCAACGGTGGAACATTATGAACACCCCACTTCATATGGCGGCATATGCTCTCAATCCCAAATGGTATGCACCGAGACCTGGGAGAGTGGCTTCATCTAGTGATGAGGATATAGGCAGCAATTATGCCATCAATAATAATACTTTTGTTAGTTAAGGGAAATATAATAAAATGGTTGTCCCGAAACGGTGTCAATTACCGACAGTTCGCAGTCTTAACCAACTGTCGAACAACTATTCGTATATAGGTCGGGACAATTCATGGGGTTCTTAAGATTGGAGACTATAATGCTATGAAAATATGTATCATTCTACCATTTCTTGCGTTATGTGATTTTGTCCTATCTCTGGTTATTCATGTTATGCCATTAATAAGTTATGTTTATGCATTTTTGTTCAATGGTTATTATTGCGTTGTACTGCACAACTATTTGAGAGCTAGGCAAACTAACATTTTGGCGTTGTTGTCTGTCCGAACTTGGAGATCAGAAAAAGTAAAGACGTGGTGGCGGAGTGATGGGTCGACCATTCCAACAAGTACTCATAACAGATAGTGACATCGAAGAAGAGGAAGAACAAGGGAAGACCAATTAACGGAGGACCCGGTGCGTGCATGAGACGCGTCAGTCGATTAGCACATGCAGAGGGAGGCTCATGAGAGAGCAGTTGCTGAAGGCACAGTACACGACGAACTGTTCGTGCGACCACCAGTCTACGATCTACTTGGCAGCATCCCAAGGTTGCTGGTACGGAACTTGGTCGAATAGAAGAACAACGTACGACAAGGCAAAGGGAACAACATCGCCAAGAGATACTACAATAGTACGAACAAATGAACCAAAGGGAGTAGGAACCGCACGACATAAGTAGACGTCGTACCTCTGGCAATTCCAATAATTAATGCCCAACTTACCAAAGAAGGACAGAAGGCAACGTATGAGGGAAGAGACGGAAGCATAAACCACTGTAAGAAGATTGCTGCGAATGCAAGAACAGAGCGACAGGCAACAATGGCTGCAGAGGCTAGTGCAAAAATCTGTCAGTCCTCAACGACGCATGAGTGGCACTGGTACGGGTAGTGAAGACATAACACAACCCACGAGGCAGGACTGGAACAAGATTACAAGAGAACTACCACTCCAGGGCATTTCAGGGGTGCAAGAAGGGTCTAACGCAGACAGTTGGGAAGGCGACTCTGTACCAACCAAACCTTTTGTACACTTTGAGGAAGAGAATAGTGAGGAAAGGAACCTTGAAGGAGAGGTAGCAGACTTAATTGAGAGTACATTGCGTGGCATTGGAAAATTGGTCATTTCAAAGGAGCCAAGGATAGGGAGAACAGAACTTGAAACTCTGGGGACGTGCGAGTACCAGTACTACGAGGGAGGTATCCAAGGCGTGGACGACGGAGGTGAAAGGGTAGAGGACTCACGTGTAGCCTAAGGTGTGAGAGAAGTACAAGGACGCGGAGGGGGAACCAAACCACCTGAGTCTAATAACGCGCACGGTACCGACCGTAGGAGAAAAATGGTTAACACCCTGGAGAAGTAGAAACTTCCCAGATTCAGTGGGGACAGATCAGAGGACCCGACCCGCCACTGTAAAACATGTGTAACCATATGGGAAGCAAACGGCCAAGACGATCAGGATTATTGTCTGAAGGCTTTCCCCACTACCTTGCGAGGGGTTGCAATTGATTGGTACACGGACTTGCCCACTGGCAACAGGACAACTTGGAAGGATCTGCAACAGGCGTTCCAGGAAGAGTTCAGATTACTTCATGATGATGACGAAGTAGTAGCAAAAATTTATAATACACAAGGAAAAAATGAAACCGTACAGGCCTACCACCACAGGCTGAAGGAACTCATTGGTAAATTAGAAAACCAGCCCGCAGATGGCTTGAAGAAGAGGTGGCTCATCGAGGGATTGACTCTGTCCCTTCAAAAGAAATAAAAAGTGATACCTCCTTCTGACTATACAAAGGCTTACAATTGGGCGATGGATATTGAGAGTGAAAGTAAGACTTCTTGAGGGAAGAAAAAAACAGTGACGATGACAATACGATGGCTACAGTGAAGGGGAGTCCTGGACCATACAGGCACTCCGAAAGGATATGATGAGGATGATGAAAGAAATGTGAGCAGAAAAAGAGACTACAAAGGAAGGCAAAGAAATATGGTGTACGGAATGTAAAATAGTAGGACAAACAAAGGCCAACTACCCCAAGAAATCATTCTACGACATCTGCCAAGTACTCGGACACTCCATCAAAGGGTGCTTGTACAACCTAAAGGCAAGGAGCACTCAAATGCTCTTCACCCAAGGAGAAGAGGCAACTCCACCCACCACACCACCAAGATCATCAAATTCTAATGCCTTGTCGGGAGGGTACCGTAACAACCGACGAGGAGGCAATAATAACAACAATAATAGCACACCAAGAAGCCGCATCCAATATGACGCGAAGGGGTGGCCCATTGATACAATGTCATAGATGCAATGAGTGCAGCCACTTTGTTAGCCGTAGAGTTTACATTATGTTGTGTTAGTTATATTATGTGTAGCCGACGGTACTTAGTTACTACCGGACGGCAGTTGGGAATCGGTGGTGACGTTCGGTCACACCCCTTCGGGTTTATATAAGCAATGTACTTTCTCTTCGGAGATATAATATAGGAGAGTGACTATTGTAAATGTACTGAAGTTACGATTGATTAATAAAGATTATGATCTATCTTATGTATTTGCATTTTCGCACGTCTATGCATCAGTAAACTAGGTTACCCCAGCGGGTAAACATTTGACGCCACTGCCTAGATGTACTCAGGAAGACTGAAAAATAAATAAATTGATGTGTTGATTATTGCGCTGTGGAGAAGTGAGCAAAGAATTCATGCCCAATCAGTTGAATAAAAATAGAAAGAAGGAACTCGAGGAGGAACAAGCCTATAGAAAAGTCGTACTCGCACAACAGCAAGCCGAGCGAAGGGAGAGATACAGAAGACGCGCCGAAGGACTACCGAAGGGAGTAAGTGAAGGCGAGGGTCTGGAGGTATCTGACCGAGAGGCCGGGAGAAGTGACGAGGACCACCTAGAGGAAACAAGGAGCTTGTTCGGGTTCTTAACCTTAACCCCACGGATGGAAGCAAGAGAAGCCCGAAGGAAGGAAGAAGAGGAAGCCGCACAGAGGGAGGCTCAGAATACCGCTTCCGCCGCGAGTATCGAAGTGACCGAGGGGCACAGGTATCACAGTAGCCCACCGGGCCCGGACAATTCCAGTAGTTCGGGGACATCAAGTGGTACGGTACCAAACATTTCTAGGGTACCGACGCCAACAATACCATCCCAACCTGTAACACAACCGGTGCTGCAAACACAGTCGACGCCTAGAAAAGTAAACATGGCGACCAACAAGGAGAAGTTGCCAAAATTCCACGGAGATGGAAAGGAAGATCCAGTACGACATTGTCGTATGTGTGAGACAATCTGGTCTGCGAATGGAGTCGCCGACCAGGCAGAATGGGTGAAACAGTTTCCCGCCACACTCAGAGGGGTAGCCATCGACTGGTACTCCGATGTGGACAAAACAAAGGTGACCACTTGGGACGAACTCAAGAAAGAATTCCAGAAGGAGTTTCGACTCCTGAGGGATGACAATGAAATTGTTTCCGAGATATACAGTACCAAACAAGGCAAGAAGGAGGTTGTGCAGGCCTACAGCCACCGACTAAAGGAGTTAGTCGGAAAAATGGAGAGCCAGCCAGCGGATGGCCTGAAGAAAAGATGGTTCGTGGAGGACCTGAAATCGAACCTATGGAGGAAAATGAAGATAGTGCCCCCCACCTCATACGAAGATGCCTATAACCGGGCGATGGACTTCTTGGAGCTTCTTGACATTTCACTCACAAAAAAGATTGGTCAATGGAGTATTCACATCAGTACATGGCATCAACAGTATGGGTACCTCAACATAACCTACCTCTCTCACCCGACACAAGAGAATTTTGTAGAGGGTGTACCTGTTATACAACAGCAAATACAACATGTTTGAAAAGACTGCCAAGTAGGGAAGCAACACAAAACTCCTTTTTCAAATATAAAGGCTTGGCGAGCCTCAAGAGTCCTACAATTGGTTTGTGCAATTGTTTGTCGATCAATGAATGCGACAACAAACACTGGTGCCTAGTATTTTCTCTTTTGTTTGATTTCAATAGGAAAATGTGGGTTTTTTCTTGAAATAAAAATCATTTGTTGGGATGTGACATCATAACTCTTAGATCTAATAAAGGAGGGAATTAAATTTCAATTCACAACACCCTATGCTCCACAGTTAATAGTGGAGTAGTTAATAGAAGGGACTGTACTATTATAGAGATGGACCAGTGTATATTGGAGAACCGGGGTGTTCCCAATAAGTTTTGGTCTGAGGTAGTTTACACAATAGATGATCTTCTCAACAGGTCTCCAACATAGGCAATGAAGGAGAAGACCCCAACGGAAGCATGGTCTAGGAAGAAACCAAAGGTTAGTCATCTTAAGGTTTGTGTTTCTATTATATATGTTTGGATTCTAGATGCCAAGCAAATTAAGTTGGACTCAAAGAGTCAAAATTTGATTCTTAATACTTATAGTGTACAGCGAAAATCATAAAGCCTGTAAGCTAATTGATGTTGACACTGACCACTTGACATTCAGCAGGGATATTGTGATTGATGAAGAAGTTAGATTTTTTTAGCTCTCTTTCAACATCAAGAGAACTAAAGATCAGCCTCTGAAATTGTTGTAGTTTAGAACTAGTTGGAATCAGTAGCAGCCCTGGTACAAATCATAACAATATAGTAATACTTTTTCCATGCTAATAAGAAAACATAAACATGGAGATTTTCCAACGAGAGTGTACACAAAAGATAATCTGTTTAACAAATCACTATATTAGTATATTCCATTAGCTTGATTTCCAATCCAAAACATGTCAAAACAGACAAAAATGTGTCAAATGATGAAATGAGTGTAAAAACTGAAACAGTAGGAAGTTACCATCTTCAGAAATATTCATAATGCCAACTGCTAAAACCTTCTTAGGTACAATGCATTTATATCCATGCAAGGTAACCACTTGGCTTTTACCCTGTAGAAATTTTGTCAAGACAAAACCATATTTAAATTCACACTTTGAGAAAGAAAAGCAATAACTTCTACACATCATTAGTTCTGGTTGAAAAAAGACAAGTCATTGTGTCATTCAAAATACATGATACACTTGATATGTAGGCATACCATGCAACTTCATAAGGGCAATTGAGGAAACAGTGCAGGGCATGAAGAGAGCACTTGATTCAACAATTAACTCAAAAATTTTACGGCTACTTCAAATTGAAAAACATTTAACCTCTTTCCATTATGTCTGTGCAGTCTACAAGCCAACAATATCATTCAAGTGATATTTGTTTGAGGCAAACTAAATATAAATCAAACCAAGCTGTAAGAAAATATTTCTTAGCCATAGAACAAAAAAAATATGAATGGGTAAAAATGTTTCTAGAGCCCCTAGTTGGTTCCATAATACTTTAACAATAGTGTTTCTAGCTTCATTAAATATTGATCTCTTTTGACTGCCTCCCTTTGCAAATTCTCTTGACTGCTACGGAAACACGTTTAGTGTCCAACTAATCCAAATTGAATCATATAAATTTGTATAAACACTTAAATCAGCAATCCCATATCTTATAAGCATGTAACTTGAAAGACTCGTAAGTATTCCGATATGCAACAAAATTTAACGGAAACAGAGTTTGCATAAAAAGACACAGTGATCTAACACTCAAAGACCAAAAGCATCATTTGAACAGTCTGTACGCGATGCGTCCAGCCACTGTCAATACAGTCAAGCATGTTCAACCAAAGAAAACAATCAACCTGTGCAAAGAAAATCACCTAGCCGAGCTAATCCATACTCAAAACTATCCAAAACTTGACAAAATAGCACAATCCTGGGGAAGTCAGAGTAGAAGCACTTACAATCCCATCCTTTGAGTTTCTCCATTCAATGCTAGATTCTGATTTTTTGAAGAAATTAACTAAGAAAACAAAAATTTCGAGGTCTTTAAAACCACTAAGGATTGATTAACACACTTCTAGACTTAGTTACCACTTGTTTCATGATAGAGAGTATGCTATTGGGTATGCGGAGAGGCTTGGCAGAGCATCTACCCAATCAGTTGTTCAAGGTCAAAGATTGGAGCCTTCTTCTGATTCTCGAGTTGTTAGTGATGAGCCTTTGACAAAGATTGGAGCCTTATACCGTAACTACAAAGTGAGGAGTGCTCATCATTTTTATTTTGATCCGCATGTAGAGGAGTTGGTAATGCGTTGATGTGGATTGGCTCCAGGATTATACCATCCTTTATGGGATGGGTATACGCTGTCTTTAGTTGATGGAGTTAGTAGTTGCAAGTTGGTGGGAGACTACTTGCAGAGTCAGTACATCCATGGTAGTTTAGTGGAGGATGGATATCGTGGTGGTGACTGAGGCACCCTGAGGAGTTCTTATCTCCACAGTACAGCTGGATTTCACACCCATGGGAGAATTTGTCATGTCCCCTTTCTAGAGTGGGCATCAGAGACAGAGGAGTTGGCCTATCGTTGGAGTCTCATAGGCTAGCAAAGATGAATAGGGACTCATTCAGTGCATACAGTGACCAGATTTTGGCTTTACAGGCAGTTTGGAGACAGTTTGGAGCAGTTCCTAGATTTTAGAGGATATTCCTAAATTTTAGGAGGTCGTGACAGTTGTCAGTCGCGAGGTTATTCATGACCCTTCAATTGGTGTCAGTTTCAGTGCGACAGGATGGGTTTCATAACTTCTAAGAGCATCCCTAGATTTTAGGGAAGGGATTACCAGTTGACCCATCTCGTCCGGTATCAGTCACAAACAGGGGACATGGTCAGTTTCATATTTATATGGTTGATTTGGGCGTTTAGAAGCTTAAAGGGAAATATTTAATATTTCTTAAGTTGGTAATTAAATAATTTATAATAAGGCTATTTATATAGCCATTTCGGAGTAATAAGGGGATAACTAATGGATTTGGGCACATATACCTATGTATGGGGGCTCATTGGAAAGGTTTCAAATTATTATAAACTATTTTCACTATCTGAAGGTTATTTGGCGCCATGAGTTATGACATTTTGATAAAGTAATGTTTTCCCTTGAGTTTGGATGACTTTAATTGGGAAAATGTTATTTTATTATATTTTATTTAAAGTGCGAAGTGTAAATTCCCTTAAGGGTTCGAATAGCACTTGGAAAGGGATATAAGAAGATGGAGACCTAATTTCTCATTATCTTTTGAACATTACACATTGTGAATTTGGCAATTGCTCTGGTAGAGCGATTTGGAGTTCTAGGATGCAAACCCCAGGACTGGAATTGCTGGGACGTAGCCCTCAGCAAGGATTGGGATTGGATTTGTTCATCATGCACATTGATTGTTAGAGGAAAGGGGCGTTTGTCTTCATTGCATACATATCCTTTTGAGAAGAGAAGTTTCAGCAAGGCGGCCAACCTGTTTCAGATTGGACGCTACCTTTGAGGCAACCGCCTACAGGTTATTTGAGGTGTTTTCTTCTTGCATTGGACGCCATCGATTGCAGATTTGTATTGGAAGTTCTATGACAGCATTTTCATCAGCATATTGATCCACGCCAAGCATTTTCCTACAGCTGACGTTAATACTTATTGTAGAACGCTTGCATTTGGATCAATTCATAAATAAAAATCAGATTGTTGTAACTGTACGGGTATGTACTGTTTAGACTCAAAGTATTGTTAAATTCTTAGTATATTCCTTATCATTTTCAGCTGGAATTAGTTTGTCATTATTTATGCAATTATTTGTATCACCCAAAAAATAAAAAATAAAAAGTGAATACATGAGAAAAGACACAAAAATTCAGAATTACTTGAATTCATTTCAGTGGACAATCACGCTGGTCAAAGTTTAAAAATTGAAAACAAAACAGTTATTTGCATTAAGATTGGTTTGGAACAGTGTAACCCGGGGACGCGTACCCGGCCCAAAACCCTGGAGTACCGGGTACCGGGACGTCCCTGGGACGGGTACTCCGCGTACCGGAGTACCCCCACCGCCGCCCGAGCTTTGCCGTTTCCCCGCCGCACCCCAGCCACACCCGTCTGGTACTTCAGTACTGGTACAGTACTTTGGTACTGGTACAGTACTTCGGTACTTCGGTACCAGTACTTTGGTACTCGACGGGGTGCGGCCGGCGGCAGACTTGAAAAAGTGCATTTTTTTAAAGTTTTTAAATAAAATTTGATTTTCTAATTGGTTCTTATGGAACCCTAAAAGGATGTGGGTCCCATATAAGGCCCTCTAAGCCTTCATAAGGCCCATATACTTTGGCGTAACTTGACCGTGAGGAGTCCGATAGTTCTAGTGATGAGGACTTTGGCTTCGGGGATGATTAGAGGCCTCCCTTCCTTACATTTTGATGTGATGATTTTGTAGTTGTACTCATTTTGAT
>MU223355.1:1180809-1212030 GCA_018584345.1 Thuja plicata | reverse complement strand
TTGCTAATGGATAGTAATTGATATTATAATCGGTATCAACCCGATTACTAATAGATAGTAATTAATATTATAATCGGTATCGACCCGATTACTATTAATTGTAATTGGTATTGAATCGGCATCAACCTGATATCCATTGAAACGTTATTGGTATTGAATCGGTGTCGACCGATAACAAGTCGCAATGTTTTGTATTACCATAGGGTGTGACTATTAGTCACGCCTATGATAGGTGTGACTCCTCAAGGAGTCACGTCTATCATAGACGTGACCAATCATAGACCACCATGCACGTATATATATTGGTAAGACTGTTCATTACAAAGCACCGAAATCAATAAGTGCGAAGTACAGTGAACAGAAATACAGTTTTATATATATCCCTTCATTGCAATTTAAGCATAATCGAATTACAAGTTTATTGCATTTACATACACTCAGTTTTATACTCCTGCAAATAAACATCAACACTGTTAGAATCAAGATATATATATAATCAGCATTGCATATATATATAAAAGAAAATTAAAATTTGAATAATCAGTTTGCTTTGATTTAACATGGTATCAGAGCTCTGGTAAAGGAAGATCCAAGAAGCTCTCAAATTTGAGAAATTCAATATCAATTGTAATATATCACATTTCTATGGCAAGCACTATCAGATTTGAGGATAGACTTAAAGAAGGAAACAATTTATCATCATGGAATTCAGAATTAAAATGATTCTAAAAGAAAATAAAGTCGAGTCATTCATAAAGAAGGAGAAAAAGGAGCCAAAGAATGATCCCGATAAATCCATTTGGATTGAAGGAAATGAAAAAGCTATGAAGATCATAGTTGATGGTGTTAGAGACAATATAGTGCCAATCCTGACAAAATATGAGACTGCCTATCATATGTTTAAATCACTCAAAAGCACAATATGAGATAAACAATGCTAGCAAAACCCTAGCCCTAAAGAGGGAAATTAATCATATAAGTATGAATAAAGGAGAATCCATTAATGCATACTTTATGAGAATATCCACTCTAAGGGATGAATTGTCAACACTTGGATATGTAATTCAGAGCAAAGAACTGAATCTCATTGCACTAGATGGCCTACCAAACACTTGGGAGACTTTTGTTCAAGGCATTAGTGCAAGGTCTAAATATCCAAACTTCAATCAACTAAGCTCTGATTGTCTTCAGGAAGAGTCAAGACAAAACAAGTAAGGGATCAAACAAAAGAACATAGATGAGGATCTTCATGTGTTAAATGTAAACTCTCACAAGAAAGGCAAGAAGAAACACTTTAAGAAGAGGAAGGACCATCATGAAAAGGGTTCATCTAAGAAAGATGCTTCTCACATTCAATGTTTTAGATGTGATCAATATGGGCATTATGCAGCTAGATGTCCAGATAGAATTAAACAACTAGCTACATTTGCCAAAGTGAAAAGAAATAAAAGGGAGCATGATTCTGAGAAACATGTATTCTACTATGCTCTATCTAATCAAGTATCCAACAAATCTAATACTCGGATCATAGACAGTGGGTCGTCAAGACACGTCACTGGGTATAGAGAACTATTGGACTCTATGATAGAAGAAATTGATGAAAAGGTAACCATTGGAGACGACTCTGCACATCCAGTAAAAGGTGTTGGGACCTGCACCATTAAGTTGAAGTCAGGCATGTCTATACAACTCACCAGAGTTCTTTTCATTCCTAGCATCAAGAGGAACTTAGTCTCCATATCTGCACTTGAGGATAATGGGTATAGAGTAACCTTTATGGATAGAAAAGTGTTGGCATGGCCAAAGAATTCTTCTATCAAGAAAGCTATAACCATAGGGCATAGAAAAGGCTAATTGTATGAGGTATGTACTAAACCTAATCTTGCCCTAATTCATGAAATTGCAGACTCTAATGAGATGTGGCATAGAAGATTAGGACATTTAAAGTTTCGTGCTTTATCTTCTATGGAAAAGTTAGTCACTGGCTTACCTAAGTTAAAGCAATATCATTCAGGTACATGTAAGGTGTGTGCCCTAGGCAAAAATACTAGGGGTGCTTTTCAAAGTAGCTCTAGTAAAACAAGTAATATCTTAGAACTAGTTCACTCTGACCTATGTGGACCCATGTATGTACCTTGTGTGGTAGGGTTTCTATATTATGTAATATTTGTTGATGACTTCTCCAGAAAAACCTGGATCTACTTTCTCAAATGTAAAGAATCAGAAGAGATCCTCAAGAAATTTAAGGAATTCAAATCCTTCTCTGAAACCTCCTTTGAGAAGAAAATAAAGTCCCTAATAACTGATAATGGGAGGGAATACATCTCTGACATTTTTAGAGAATTTTGCAAAGTAGCTGGGATTAAAAGGGAGTTCACTGTTCCTTACAACCCTCAACAAAATGGGGTTGCTGAGACGATTAAATAGAACTATTGTAGAAGCAGCTAAAGTCATGCTCCTTGATCAAAATTTAGAAACCTATCTTTGGGCAGAAGCTTCCAACACTGTTGTATACATACAAAATAAATGTCCTCACTCCCATATTGATGACAAAACTCCTGAAGAAGTTTTCACAGGTATAAAGCCAGCTATCACTCACTTAAGGATATTCGGATGCCCTATTTATTTTCATGTACCTAGAGAGAAAAGAACAAAACTAGAACCTTCTGGAAGAAAAGGAATTTTTGTTGGGTATAGTGAAACTTCTAAAGGCTATAGAGTATTTGTGCCTGGACATAGCAATATTGAACTCAGTAGAGATATAATATTTGAGGAAGACCTAGCTTTTAAAAGAGCCAGAAATTTTATTGAGTCAGAAAGTAATACTCCACCTTCCAACCTAGAAGAGGATCTTGCTCCTGAGCTTCAGAGGGAGTATCCTAAAGAGGATGAAAATGAAGTACAAAACTCACCTCAAGAGAATCTTAAGAAAAGACCACTTTGGGCCACCAAAACAATGGAAGAGGCAAAGCATTATGCAGCTCCTTCAGGGACCTTTAGAGAAAGTAAAAGACCCCGAAGATATTCCAGCTATGTGGCTTTAATGAATGATCTCTCCAAGTCTGAACCTTCTAATGCATCAGAAGCCCTCAAACACCTAGTATGGAAGGATGTTATGATTGAAGAATACCAATCCATCTTAAAAAATGATGTTTGGGAAGTTGTTCCAAGACCAAAGGAAAAATCCATTTTCTCATCCAAGTGGCTATTCAAAATCAAGTATGTTGCAGATTGCAGCATAGAGAAACATAAAGCCAGATTTGTTGCCAGAGCTTTTTCACAGAAAGAAGGAATTGATTATGAGGAAACATTTGCACCTGTTGCCAGATATACCTCAGTCAAAGCAGTTCTAGCCATTGCAGCAGCCAAAGGATGGAAAGTTCATCAGATGGGTGTAAAGACTGCATTCCTAAATCGGAAAATAGAGGAAGAAATCTACTTAGAGCAACTAGAAGGATTTGAGATTCACACTGCAGCATCTCATGGGTGCAGATTGAAGAAATCTCTCTATGGACTTAAACAAGCCCCCAGGGCATGGTATGAGAGAATCGATAGCTATCTCATGGAGTTGGGATTTTCTAAGAATGATGCAGATCCAAATCTATACTTCAAGCAAAGCAAAGGTGATATGTTAATATTAATCTTGTATGTTGATGATCTGTTAATTACAGGAGAAGATCATCTTATTGATCAATGTAAGAAAGATCTTGCTAAAGAGTTTGAAATGAAGGATTTAGGCCTTCTACATTACTTCCTTGGATTGGAAGTGTGGCAGAACTTAAACAGCATTGTGCTTAATCAAGGAAAGTACACCTTGGACATATTGAAGAGATTTGGTATGATGAATTGCAGACTCATGTCTTCTCCCATGGAAACAAACCTTCATAAACTAAAGGAGGCAGCAGCAGATTCTCCGATTGCAGATCCTACCCTCTACAGGCAAACAATGGATCTTTGATGTACCTGGTTAATACCAGATTATATATCTGTTATGCAGTAAATGCGTTGAGTCAATTTATGTGTGAGCCTAAGGAGATACATCTTATGGCTGTAAAGCATATTATGAGATACCTTCAAGGTACTCTAAATTATGGACTCAAATATGAGAAAGTTGACTTGAATCTACATGGAAGTGCAACTGATAGAAAAAGCACCTTAGGTAGTTGCTTCAGTTTAGGATCCGCCATGATATCTTGGATGTGCAGAAAACAGTCTTCAGTGGCTCAGAGTTCTACAGAGGCCAAATACATTACAACCTCTATGGCAGCAAGAGAAGCAGTATGGCTCAGGAAACTGCTTGTGGGATTATTCGGTAAGCCCCTGAAACCTACAGTCATCCATTGTGATAATCAGAGTTGCATAAAACTTTCTGTAAATCCAATATTTCACGATAGATCCAAGCATATAGAGATTCCTTATCATTAAGTGAGAGACATGGTGGATAGGAATGTGATCTAGTTCGAATATATCAGTACAGGAGATCAGACAGCAGATATACTAACCAAGCCACTTGCCAGAGTGAAAGTTGAACACTTCAGGAAAGGTCTTGGTATGATTGAATTGTAGTTTGCATTGTAATCTTTACTGATATATATATAATGTTTATTGTGTAAACTTCTTTTGTCATGTGTTGATATATGACTTTATGGGCTCTACCCCCTGTATTCATCTCTTAAAGGTGACGATCTTTTGGAAATGAACACTCGTATTCAAATATTATAAGATGACAATCTTGTAATATTGATATAATCCTGACTTGATATCATTCATGGATGTGCCATGATTTGTTATGGTAGACATTATATGACGTAATGTCAGTGCACATACCATAGCTAGGATGTATAAGGATAATGTAATATTCTCAAGCATATCATCATTTAAGTGTCACAAGTTATGTGATACTTATCATCACGTGTTATGTGATGATTGTCTTCACGAGATATGTGAGACTTCTTATCACGAGTTATGTGATATATTTAGTGCCACGAGTTATGACACCTCACAAGTTATGTGAGGGAGTCCATCACATGTTATGTTTGTCTTCACGAGATATGTCAGACTTCTTATCACGAGAAATGTTATATATATGATTTCATCTTCCCTAGCTAAGAGGGAGTGTTGCTGCAGATAGCCTCCATCAGATAAATTCATATTATTAATGCATATATCAATTAGAGAAATAATAGTGAAGCATATATCATCGATCAAATTAAAGAGACATGTATATATATATATATCAATATATATATAATGATAATTATTATTATCATATATATATATATATATATATATGATTTTTATCGTGTTCTATATTCTCTTTATGATTGAATTAAACCCGATTGCTATTGGATAGTAATTGATATTATAATCGGTATCGACCCGATTACTAATAGATAGTAATTAATATTATAATCGGTATCGACCCGATTACTATTAATTGTAATTGGTATTGAATCGGCGTCAATCTGATATGCATTGAAACGTTATTGGTATTGAATCGGTATCAATTGATAACAAGTCGCAATGTTTTGTATTACCATAGGGTGTGACTATTAGTCACGCCTATGATAGGCGTGACTCCTCAAGGAGTCACGTCTATCATAGACGTGACCAATCATAGACTACCATGCACGTATATATATTGGTAAGACTGTTCATTATAAAGCACACGTGACTCCTCAAGGAGTCACGTCTATCATAGACGTGACCAATCATAGACTACCATGCACGTATATATATTGGTAAGACTGTTCATTATAAAGCACCGAAATCAATAAGTGTGAAGTACAGTGAACAGCAATACAGTTTTATATATATCCCTTCATTGCAATTTAAGCATAGTCGAATTACAAGTTTATTGCATTTACATACACTCAGTTTTATACTCCTACAAAAAAACATCAACATTGTTAGAATCAAGATATATATATAATCAGCATTGCATATATATATATATATATATATAAAAGAATTGAAATTTGAAAAATCAGTTTGCTTTGATTTAACAAAACTTCTCCAACTCATATCACCTTTCTTCATTCAAACCATCTCCAAGTCAACAATAATTTGCACCAAATCAAAAGCATTTACTCCTCCAAGGTTCAGCCCATTCGCATTTCAAATAATGTAGTTTACCACTATTCGGTGCTAACATTTTTTAATGGTTCTCAAGTTTTCACCACCTATTTAATGACACTTTCAGGTCAGGCAAAGCCTTAAAATTTATGCAGTAAATTGCAAGGAAGGAACACCTTACTCACTCCCTTAAGGGAGCTCTCAAATCTTGGCTATATTTGCTCTGCCCTAATAATAAATTTTACCATTCAAAGTCAAGATTCACTTTTTGTAAAACCAAGGGTTTTTTGGATCAAAAATGTAGCCTATGAAGTGGCTTTCAATGTAGGCTTCCAAGACATACTTAATAAACGCCATACTGCCTACATAGAACTTGACTATTAAAAATATGAGAAGAATTAGCTCTCTATATATGAATTTTGGTGCATTGAAAATCAAATATTCATCCCTATTTTGCAATATAAATCTCCTCTTGTCAAAGTTTTTACACACACACAACATCCAAAGTATTAATGGTAGCCCATCCAAGGGTAATAACTGTACAAATATTCCCATACCTCAAGACAGATTAGATGCAATCTTCCAGAATTGTATACAAATTGTTTTTGATCGGATGAGCTCTGGATTCAATAGAAGGCTGAGGGTTTTAGCAAAAACTCTAAAAGAGATGGACAACACCAAAACCATCAATGTTCAGGAAGAAAAGCTTCCATGCAGAAAATACCTACGTTACCGAATTCGAACCCTGGACCCTAGATCCGGGTCCAGGTCCGCGGACCGATCCGCGTTGGATCTGGGCAGGGTTCGGATCTGGACCTGTGGGTCCCTCTGGATCCACAGCACGCGGATCCCGACAGACCCATGGGTCCAGATCAGGACCCTGCCCGGATCCAATGCGGACCCGTGGGTATCCTGCATGGACCCTCGAGGATCCCACAGGGATATGCGCGGACCCACGGCCCAGCATCATAAAAAGTGGGTCCAAACCACTTAAAAAGCATTTTTTCAATTATTTTTTTCTAAGATACCGGATTCCTCTGCCCAAGCCCAAATCTTGGTTCCGGTGCATTCCAGATCCAGATTCTTCTTGGATTCCGATAGGGTTCCGAAATGGAATCCAAGATTCTGGGCATCCAAAAACGGGCCCACTTTGAATTTTTTTTTTTTTTTTTTAAATAATGTCAAACTAAACCTAATTTGACCCTTCTAAACCCTAATTTGACCCTTTATGGTTGCCTAAAGACATTTGATGGTCATTCATTCATCTCAAGCATTTTTCACCATTTTGGTTTTGTTCTACAACTGTAGCATTTCTCTTCGAATGCGAACATTTTGGAGGGCTAATATCTGCATCATAGAATTAGGAATCGTTGGACAATCCAGATTTAGTGGGCAAAGGTAAGTGAATCTTCATTTTGTTCAAGTTTTTATTGAATTTTTCAAGATTTTTTAAAAAATTTCAAGCTTTTTTACAAGTTTTTTTTTTAATTTTAAAGAAGTTTTATTTTTTTTATACATTGTATGCATATTAAGGGGTTATAATGCCGATTTTTTTTTCAAATATTTATTTTGCAATAATGTGTAGTGTTTTCTTTTCCATTTAGGTTCATTATTCAGAGTTAGACAGAATGGCTAGAAGTGGATGTGGAAGTGGAAGTGGAAGCTCTAGTTCAATTGCTGGGGCAAGCCCTTTTAAAATTGATGTAGGTTCACCGCTTTAGGGTTACACAATAATGATTAGGCAAGTGTCTGGTGGAGGGGGTTTTGTTTGGCGGTGTAACCATTGCAACGTAGAGTACTCCAGCTCATACTATTGAGTGAAACCTCACTTCATTCCTAGTGCTGGAATAGGAATGAAACCATGTAAGGGGAAAGATGGGAACAGGCTGCCAACTCATTTAATCTTGCAATATGCTAGAGAACAAGAAGAAGCCGATAGGAGAACCAACAGAGGAAAGACAGCGAGTGCTCCATCCCATGCCCAGACAGGCTCGAGGAAACCTCCTAGTGGCTTGGTAAAATCTGTTGGTCCACATCCTTTCTTGCCAATGCCACCACCTTCAGAACCAGAAAATGTTCCAGGGAAAAGAGGCCCATTGGATATAGCCTTCAAAAATGAAATGAGAGATCTTTGTGATGAAAGTATTAGTCGTTGCTTATATGCGAATGGGCTTTCATTCAACCTTGTTAGATCACCTTATTGGCAGGATATGGTAAGTACCCTTTGCAAGGCACCTGCTGATTATAATTGTGTTGGGTATGAAAAGGTGCGAACGACCTTATTGTCGAGGGAGAAAGCCTCGGTAGAGACACAATTGAAAGTGATCAAGGATACATGGGTGGACACGGGTGTGTCCATCATTTCTGATGGATGGAAAGATTGCAAGAATAGGCCTTTGATCAATGTTATAGTAGTGTCACCTAAAGGGGCTATATGTTCTAGAAGGCAATGGATTGTGAGGGGCAAGTGAAAGATGCAAGTTTCATTGCCAAAATCCTCATCGAATCAATTGACATAGTTGGGGCTGCAAATGTTGTCCAAGTCATAACAGACAATGCTAAAAATTGTAGAGTAGTTGGGGCTATAGTGGAGGCCACATATAATCACATCTTTTGGACACCATGTATAGTCCACTCACTAAATTTAATCATGCAGAAGATTGGCACTCAAATTGAATGGGTCAATAAAATTTACACGAAGGCTGAGGAGATACAAATGTTTGTGACTAATCATCACATGACACAAGCCATATTCAGGACCTTCTCTTCATTGCAGTTGTTGAAGGTAATTTGATTTTGTTTTTATATTTTATGTTTTCATTTTAAATTTTATAGATGAACTTGATATGACATGTATGTTTTAACTTTTATGCCATCATAGGTTGCTGAAACACGATTTGCATCGCACACAATCGTCTTAAGACGACTTGTGAAGGTAAGAGAGGCCTTGAGTGGTATGATTATCAACAATTTATGGAGTGTATGGAGGCAATCAAACACAGAAAAAAGCCCAAAAAATAAAAGCATTGATTCTTGATGATGAATGGTGGAAGGTGCGGAACTTGTTTTGAAATTCACTGAGCCCATCATGAGGATGATTAGATTTGCTGATACTGATCGCCCATGTTTGGGTGAAATTTATGATGGCATGGACACCATGGTGGAGCACATAAAAACAATAATAGTGGGAAAGTAACATAGAGGTACTTTTTTTCAAAGAAGTGGAAAAAATTATTATTGACAGTTGGAATAAGATGACCACCCCCTTACATCTCTTGGTGTATGCTTTGTCGCCAAGGTTTTATAGCCAAGAGATGGTTTCAGAACCAAATAGGGTGGCACCATATAGAGATGCAGAGGTTGCTGCTGGTTACAAGGCTGCATTTTCAAAGATGTATCGTGATGATGATGAGACTCGAGACATTGTCCTCACCGAGTTTGCCCAATTTGCATCTACCAAATATCATGACATTACCGCTCTTCATGCTCAATATAGGATGGATGTTGATGAATGGTGGTATGGACATGGTAAATGCTTCATTTTCTTGCAACCTCTTGCAATTAAACTTCTCTCCCAAGTATGTATCTTTTTTTTAATCGTTCTTCAATTTTGAATTTTCATTTAATCATGATGCTATCATATTGAAATTAAATACTAAATGCAAATGTTGTTTGCTAACTCAATAGGTTCCAAGTTCTTCTTCAGCTGAGCGGAATTGGAGTACATACTCCTTCATCCACTCGGTTAAGCGCAATCGCTTGGGTTCCAAAAAAGCAGAGGATTTCGTCTACATACACTACAACCTTTGCCTATTGTCACATAAGAAAGAGGGCTACAATGAGGGTGTGACAAAGAATTGGGATCTAGTTCCTGAGTGTTCTGATTTAGAGGCCACGGTTGCACAACTTTCCCATGTCTCTGTATATGATCAAGAGGCAACTGATTCCCATGACATGGCGAGTGTCGCGACTGTTGGTTCAAATGAAGTTGAAGAGGAACCAAATGACGACCTTGATTCCAATGAAGATGATGAAGAAATATATGGAATTGGATATTAAGTTTACTGTTTTAATTTTTAACTATGAAATATGGCTTGTGATTTAAATTTTCAGCATGTAATGACATTTTGAGACTTGAAAAGTATGAATATGATATAATCATATACTGACAATTATGGATTTATCATTTTATCATTATGTCATGAGAGTCTAACTTCTAACTTATTATTATTATGATTATATGTTTCAACTTTGAAGTTTTGAACTAATGATGAATGAGCATTGACATGTTACATGTATGGAATCTATGAATATACATACATATATAAATTTATAATATATATATATTTCGAAAATGTCTATATATATACCCGCGGAACCAGGATCCGGCCCAAAAATTTGTCGAATCCCTGAACCCGAATCCGAATCCAAATCCAAACCAGAACCAGGATCGGCTACTTAGTTTTTTTTCTTTCTAACCCTAAAACGACCCTTATTATGGAGTCTCCAAACACATTTCATTTCACATTTGCTCTCTATTTTGCTCTCTCATTCTTGCAAGTTTGAAGTAAGGTGATTGTATTTGAAGGAGATCGATTGTGGAGTGGCAAATACCTTCCAAAAAGAAGATTTGAGTGATTAAGGTATGCATTTCAACCATATTCTTTAGTTTTTTGATAGATTATTTCAAGTTTTTGAAAAGTTTTACATTTTTTTCAAGTTTTTGTATAAGTTTTGAAATTTTATTTTTTTTCATTTTTGTTATAGATTGCAACAATCATACGATGAGTAGTCAAGGCTCAGTGGGTGGGGAGGGGTCTCAAAAATTTAGAATTGATAAATGGTCTCCTTTATGGAGACACACTACAAGAATTTCTCAATGTCCTGGAGGTGGGGGGTTTATATGGAAATGTAATTTTTGCCACACAATATAGAAGCTCCTACTCCCGAGTAAAATTTCCTTATTTTGGCCCCGGGGCTCAAGGGATTAACATGTGTGAGGGCCCAAGGCCAAATAAGAAGGGGTTGTTAGCTGCACAAATAGCAGCTTTTGTAAAAGAACAAGAAGATGCTGACAAATAAGTTTCAAAAGGGAAACAAGGTGCTTATATTGGGAAACTAAAAGAAATACCACCATCCTCTCAACCAACCACTAGATCACATCCCTTCTTGCCTATGCCTTCTAGGGATGATGAAGATGTAGAACAACCCCAAATCACCATTCGCAAGAGAGGCCCATTAGATAGGGCATTTCAAAATGAGTCGAGAGATATTGTTGATCAAAAAATTGGGCGTTGCCTCTTTGCGAATGGTGTTCCATTCAACTTAGTGAGATCACCTTATTGGAGGGAGATGGTGCAAGCAATAAATAATGCACTTTATTACATAGTGAGAAAAAATGTAGAGGCCCAACTAAAACCAATAAGAGATTCTTGGGATCAAACAGGTGTGTCTATAGTTTCGGATGGATGGAAAGATTGCAAAAACTGTCCATTAATCAATGTAATTGTTGTAAGCCCCAAGGGGTCAATGTTTTTGAGGGCAGTTGACTGTGAAGGGGAAGTAAAAGATGCAGAGTTCATTGCCAAGATTCTTATTGATTCCATAGAGTTCGTGGGCCATGAAAATGTTGACCAAGTAATTACGGACAATGCAAAAGTTTGCAAGGCTGCAGGTGCTATGGTAGAGGCTAGATATGATCACATCTTTTGGAAACTGTGCACCATCTATTCTCTCAATTTAGCGATGAAAGCAATTGACACCCAAGTAGAATGGGTGAAACAGATATATGAGGGTGAGGAGATTCAAATGTTTGTGACAAATCACCATATGTCACAAACAATTTTCAGAACTTATTCGAGATTGGAATTATTGAAGGTAAATTTTAAAATTTAATTTATTTAGTTTTGCATAACTGAATAAAATATTTTTTGTGTTGTTTACATATTTTAAATGTGTTACTAACTTACTATTAACATGTTCTTAGGTGGCTGAAACTTGTTTTGCCTCTCACACAAACATCTTGAGACGACTTGTGAAGGTAAATCTTGCATTGTCACAGATGGTCATTAGCAACCAATGGGGCATTTGGAAGCAGTCCAATATAGCAAGGACCCAAAAAGTGAAGGCAACGATGCTAGATGATGATTGGTGGGGTCGTGTGGAGTATGTTTTGGAAATCAGCGAGCCAATCATGTCAATGCTTTGCTTTGTTGACACTGATGAACCATGCCTCGGAGATGTCTATGATTCCATGGACACTATGTTGGAGGAGATAAAATTGGTAAGTTATAATACATTCCTCTATCTTTGTTTATTGAGAGATATCTAGATTCTAAATTACTATAATGATAACTTACAACAAGATAAGTATAACTGACATGAAAATCATTTGATATCCCAGGTCATACAAAAGAGAGAGAATGATCCTGAGGACACCTTTTACAAAAAGGTGGAAGCAATTGTTCATCATCGTTGGAACAAGATGACCACACCTTTGCACCTCCTAGCATATGCTCTATCCCCCAGGTACTATAGTGCACCCATACTTGGCATTCCAGGTAGAGTGCCACCATTTAGAGATGCTGAGGTTGCAAATGGGTATAGGAGGGCATTAAGTAAAATCTTCCGCGATCCAGAAGTTGGGGTAGTTGTTAGGAATGAATTTGGATTGTTTGTCTCAGGAAGTGATCTCAACCCTACTGTTGCCAATGACCAAAGCCAAATGAATGCTATTAAATGGTGGTACCTTCATGGGCAAGGTTATATGTACTTCCTACCTCTTGCAATAAAGATTCTATCACAAGTAATTTTTTTCCTTTTTGCATTGTGGAATTTAACACTTCACACTTTTGAATTTATCTTGTATTTATTTAATTTTGTTGGTTTTCTCTCTAGGTTGCAAACTCTTCTACCACTGAGCGGAATTGGAGTACTTACTCCTTTATCCACTCAGTCAAGCGTAACCAGTTGGCTGCAAAAAAAGCGGAAGACTTGGTGTATATTCACAACAATTTGCGCCTCCCGGCACGGAAGGATCCAAAATACAAGAAGGGGCCAGAGAAGCTTTGGGATGTAGCACCCGAGACTACAGACTTGGATATGACCATTCGGGATCTTGTTAGAGCCACTTTGGCTAATGTGGACAATGATGATGATGATGAGACAATACCCTCTAGTGCTATTGGAACCACTTTGGGTTCCAATGATGATGTTAATCAGCCACTTGCAGCTACTGAAGACCCCATTGATCCAGATTTTTTTGATAATCCATTTGATGATTTGTGAAATGAAAACTTTAGTCTTTCATGATTAATGAACATTGAATCATGTTTCAAAGTTAAATGAACTATATTTTGAATTTTCATTTTGTAATTCAGTAATTCAATGTGCTGATTTTCTTTAGAGTCGTGAACATAGATCAATGATCAAGTATACTACATAAATTTTTAATGTTTATCTTTGAGATTTGACATTGAATAATGATCAAGCATCATAGATTCATACTATGAAATGATTTAGTTTTAGAATTATGTATATTTCTCTTATTTTTTTGTATATATAATGCATATATATATACACACACGAACCCATACGAATCATAATGGGAAAAAAAAATTTATGAATCCACGAACCGGATTCTCGAACCCGAATCCGTCCCCAAACCCGAACCGGCAACTTAGGAAAATACTACAATAGAAAATTCAAGCATGCAATTACCCATTTGTCCAAACCCTGGCACTTGTCAGGCAACTGGCAGATGATATTCTTCTCATGGGCCCATTAAGACTGATGAGGGCTCCCTAGCCGTCCTCTCCCCTTCAAATATCCGTCTAAAATTGTCTGCTCCGAGCAGTCAACAATCCCACTTTAACTCCTTAACCTCTTGCTTGACCTTTTCCTTCACCTGGTCATACAAAGATCTCAGCGCGCTAAAGGACTCAACTTGGAAGAATTTTATAGCAAATCTTCTAGTATTTTCAACCATGGCACTAGATTAAATTTATATAGTAAATAGCAAGGAAGGAATAATTTACTCTCTTAAGGGGCCTCTCAAATCTTGGCTATATTTACTCGCTGCTAATAATAAATTTTACCATTCAAAATCAAGATTCACTTTTAGAAAGCAAAAGCTTTTTGGATTATAATGCAGCCTATGAAGTGGCTTTCAATGTAGGCTTCCTCTTTGTACTTGCTAAACCCCATAATAGATTTATAATAGCAGGAAGTAATATTTGACTCCCTCGAGGGACCTCTCAAATCTTGGCTAAATTTACTCTGCCCTGATAATAAGTTTTAACATTCAAAATCAAGATTCACTTTTTGTAAAAGCAAAAGTTTTTAGATTTAATTAGCCTATGAAGTGGCTTTCAATGTAGGCTGCCAAGATGTACTTGCTATACCATGGCAGAGGATATCCTTCTCATGGGCCCATTAAGACTGATGACGACTCCCTACCCATCCTCTCCACCTTCAAAGATCCCTCTAAAAGTATCTGCTCTGAACAGTCAACAACCCCACTTTAACTCATCTCAACTTCTTGCTTGACCCTCCACTTAACCAGGTCATACAAAGATCTCAGCGCACTGAAGGACTCAGATTGGAAGATCTTTGTAGCAAATCCACTGGTTTTTTCAACCATGGCACTAAACTATATGCACATGTTCATATCCCCCATTCTCTCCCAGAATAGTTTTTAACTTATTTCTCCACAACCACCCACCTACTCCAAACTCATCCCTGTTACCGAACAAAATGGATATCAAAACCACTAGATGCAACAAGTTCTTGAACTTCCTGCACTACTTTGAACTCTTTGAATATCCCCCCTCCCATTCAGGGCCCTTTCCAGCCCACCCTAATTCTAAGCCCAAGATCAACAGTGCCAGTATTGTGATATTGCTATCAGGAATCAACTGTGTTATCACCTTGAATACCCCACCTCAGAGGTGATTCATTGCTTTACCAGGAAGCATGCCTTTGTTTCCTGCAGCAGTTCTAGAGACACTTCTAGTCATTCTGGCATTATTGCGCCCTGTGTTAGCACTAGTATACTTCTACTTTAGTGTCATGTTTAATGCAAATTTATATTTTTCTTTTTAATTTCTAATCTATCTCGCCTTGCATCCATGGTTGTGAACACCTCTCACCCCACCTACTCATGGTGGAAGAATAGTGGAATATTTTGTATTTTTCATTATTTTGAGTAATATGTGTGCCTTTGTTTTTAACAAAAGTGACAAAACTGATCAACCATGTTGATGATAAATTGAGTTAAGATTCATATTAGCGAGTTAATTAAATGTAAGGCATAGGTACAAAAACCACAGATTAAACACCAGTCATCCTCCCTGCCAATTTAATCTTTAGAAGCAATTAATTACAAACATCTATAACATTTGGTTTGCCAATTTATTGCTGAGGAAGGTTTTTGCTACTATAATTTAAACTAGTTACAGATAATCAGCACCTGGATCCTATATCATATTTGCTGACCACAGTAACAACACTCAACGTACAGGCTTTAGTATAATCTGATAATCTTTTCAAAATGGAAAACATGCTTTACAGCACTGGAAGGTGTTTGAATTTCATCACAACCCTCACAAGTATAGGATCTCTTCATTCTGGAGATCAAAAGAACACTTATATAGGTGGTGAATATCATTATGGAGCCATGAAGATATTGGAACACATCAAATATATGATTTGCTAACAATGAGAAGTACAGCTATATCCTCCGGGCCGCTTGACTGAATTAACCTCATAGCCAAATGTATTTGTCCATTTTTCTGTCTCTGACAGTAAATCAATTCCTGTGATTGTAAGGGTTGGTGATTCTCATAAACCCACAGCAAGACAATTGTAGAAAACATTTCAATGGCAAATTTGGGTTCTACTCCCATACTGAAAGATGGAAACCAATGAATAATGTTTTTATTCCCTGATGCAAAACTAGTCTATAGGCAATTAAGATGTGGTATAAACAGGAACCCGTGATGCACCAACATTATTCAGTTGATTTTAATGAATAACCTAACAATTGTAGCTCAAAAATAGATTTCTATCTTGCTCTTTTATTTTGCACACTGATTCACATAATGTTGGGAAGGTGGGTATTTAGTGAGAATACTGGAACTCGAATTCAAGAAATGGAAAGATGAAGAAAACACGTTGCAATTCTACAAACTCAGCAATACCCCGTAAGTAAAGTTAGCTACTCAAGGACCAGGCATAAATGCATATAATTTTCTCAGCAATCAGTTGTGTAGGATATTATCTCCAACATCTCTAAAAAAAATATCCCCATTAACGTTAAAAAACACAAAAGTTTAAGTAAATACTTGATCAGGTGATGAGTTTGTCGGCTGCATACTTGAATGCAGAGAAGACAAGTAGTGAATCAAGCCAGCAAGGACATCCATTAGTTTGCCTTTATCCTGAAAGAAATTTCCAGTTTTTCCTAGTATATCTACATAGTACCGCAAAACCTGCATGTAACAATAAAAAGGTCGTTATCATACCTTATGGAAAAGTTAGAAACTATCAAAAATCAAGATTTTTTTTCAAAAAAAAAAGCTAGCTCAAGTGGCAAATCAACAAGTAAATTCGCAATCTATACCATTAAAAAAGATATAACAGATAAACCCTAGTATAAGAAAATGGCATGCTAAGATTTAGCATTTTACACCATAAGACATTAAGACTGACTATGCACAGCAAGACGTTGAAACATTATTAGTCACAAACATGTCGCTCATGAGGTCTTGAACCTTTTTTCACATCCTGCAAATATAAGAATGGAGTTAAATAAAAAAAGGACTTCCAGCACAGAATTCATTCATGAAGTTCATTAGAAATGGTCTTCAGTTAAATCTCACAGTTAGTAGCAAAATCCAAGCGTTGGCAGGGTGATATGGAAGTAAAAAGTTAGATAGGATGAAGGCAAACTAGCATACAACATATTGTTCAGGGCATTGTTTAGATCTTTTCCTAGTGCCACAAGCCTTGGTTCTTTGTTTTTCCTCAAAAATGTAAGTGAACAAAATCACCGGCAAAAATAATTTGTAAACCAGATATAGTTAATGAATATTAACAGTGAATTAGCCAAATTGTACAGGGTATGAAGTCAAAAAGAGCTTGTTCCTACAGCTGCCTACAGGGATTCTACTGATGAACTGTGATGTCCCAGCTTAAATGCTGTGGTGGAGCAGATTCCCGTTGGGCGTGTACCGAGGGATGGGACCCACCCACGATCGGCCAGCCACGTATCCACGAGGGGGCTGGCCAATCATGGGTGGGTCATAAGCAAAGGCCATGGGTTGGCGGAAGGTGTCTAAATTCATTGTGATTTAAATTAAATATGTGCTGGCCGACCCTCATCATTATGTTAGCACCCAACTTCATTTAAGAAGTCGTCCCTTCTCGTTATAAAGATGCCTCTCTTAGGCACCTTACATGATGTGAAGATGATAAGATGGAGAGTTAAAAATGTAGCTAGCTCAATGGAATACCATTCAATGTAAAAGCCGATTTATAATCAGATGCAAGGCAGTTTTACAAACAGATTCAATACTACTTTACAAGTAAACTAGAGGCATTTTATGAAGCAGAATTTATGAAGAATAAATAAATGAGAGTAAAAGATTTATGAAGGATGTGTATGTAAAACATATATGCGAGTATATCTAATCGTGCAGGTACATTTATGTTATGGTTAATAAGGAGAGGGGAATCATGGAGTGAAAAAATTAAGGAGATCGTAATACCCACCATCCTTTGAAGAAGCAATATTTAGAAGCTGGAATCTTGTTTCGTTGGAGGTTGGTGCCTACCAAAAGAAGAGATTGGTGTCTCTTGCTGAGTTGGTGCTCAGTTGTGGAGATGGGTGTCTCCAGTAGGTTGGTGCTGACAAATTCTATAAGTGGGGATTAGTGTCTCCAGTAGGTTGATGCCTACAAAACTTGTAAGAGAAGTTTTACCTACGCCATATTTTGTCGTGTTTTTCTCTGGAAAGGGCTTCCATGTAAATTTTGTGTTCTTCTTGTATTCTTAATTGTTGATGTTGCATGATTGATGTTATTGTTTCAAGGAAAAAAGAAAAGTGCCTTATACAAATTCATCCCCCCCCCAACTAGTATAAGTGTATGTTCATCATAGAAACTCCAAAGACTTTGTATATCTTTCCCATACAACTCTATTCTTGAATCCTCAGACCTTTATGTGGATTTGTCTTCCACAATGCAAGCTCCTCTAACTGTAATCATTTTTCTCTCTTTGAGAGAGATGTATATGCAAAAGCAGAGCGAACAATGATTTTTTCCAACAAATGATCAAAAGGGAGATCTTATATATACAATTACAAATACTAAGGCCAAGCTCAATCAACTAGGCCAAAGACCTTGGCTACAAAGAAACCTGGAGGAGAGTTTGAGGGAAAATCAAGGAAACAGGGAGACGAATCTGCTGATATTAAGCTGCTTTGAAGGTGAGATGATGGACAACTGCTCATGACACTCTCTCACAAAGTACCAAGGCCAGTGATAATGCACCAAGAAGTGCTGCATGAGAAGAGTGTCAGTAAAATAAAAATAAGTTGTATAAAGACAGAAATTTTGATTAGTCTTCCAAGAACAAGCCCAAATAGTACGCTTTATGTCTGATGTGGGAAAAGGGGGTAACATAATATTTTGAAGTTTACACATATGATACATTTTGGAAGGAGATATTTTAAAGGTTCTATAGGATTTTCTTACAATAGAAATCATTATAGACGACATATGACAACAACAGAAATTTCCCAAAGAGTGAGGCATCTATGCTTTTGGCTTGTTCCCAGACTCCAGCAATTTTATTTATTCCATGATAAGAGTCGACTGTTAAAAGATTGATGTAAGATGTATTTTCAGTGCTATGCAGATGATTTAGCAAATAATAAAAAGTGCTACACTCCGTTTATTTCAATTAGATTGTTTTTCCTGATGTATATTTCAATCATATATGTTTTCCTCTCCTTACATAGGTAGGAAGGGAAGTCAACTGTTTAACTTGTACTATTTGTTTTCCTCTATAATAAGACATTTTTTCATCAAAGGAGTACCAAATTCACTACATACCTTAGCAGAATAATTAGCAATAACAGTTGATTCGTAATGCTGTACAACGAGATCCAGAAATTTGAATGCTGTTAGACGTATGTTTGTTGCCAGCTGGGTCATCGCATTAAAGATATGTGCCATTACTATAGAAATAAGTGGTCCCATCACAACCTGCAATAAATGATTTGCATGTTATCAGAAAAATTGGAAAAACACGAAGATAGCCTTCCTCAGTCTTGAATAGAAAATGATATTCCAATAAAACAAATGGCTTCACAAATGGAAAATAATGAAAAAAAATATAAGGTCATAAAAAAAACAACAAAAAAGTCTAATCTCGTATGTGAAGAAAATAGTTCAATAAAAACATAGATCACACCCTTGCATTTATCACACTATCATGTTATGTCCTCAGTGAGTCATAAACATTTTTTAACCTATATATGTTGCACTTAGACATAGCTCACCGCCTTGGATGTATGACACTCAATTATGAAGAGCTGGTATATTCTTCTTGTGAAGTGCTGAACTTGCAGGGTTTTTCTGATTCAGATTGGGTAGGATGTGTGCCTGAATGAAAGAGCACTTCAGGGGGTTGTTTCAGCCTAGGTTCACCTATGATTTCCAGGTGCAGCAAGAAACAGTCATGTGTTGCTCAAAGTACAGCTGAAGCTGAATATGTTGCAGCTTGCGTGGCTACAAGAGAAGCAATGTGGCTTCATAAGCTTCTTGCAGGACTGTTTGGGCAGCCTTTGGAACCTACAGTGATTCTTTGTGACAACCAAAGTTGTGTGAAACTTTCGGTTAATCCTTTTTTTCATGATAAAACCAAGCATGTAGAAATCAAGTATCATTATTTAAGAGATATGGTTCAAAGGAAAGCAATTGAGCTCAAGTACATTTGCACAGAAGAGCAGACAATGGACATTTTCACCAAGCCACTTCCTAGAGTGAAGTTTTCTTATTTTCAAGATAAGCTTGGTACTGTGGAGAATGATGCTCTTGTTGAGAGAGAGTCTCAGCTTCAATGATTCTTATTCATGTTGTTAATGCATTCTTCTCTGTGAGAAAAGTTTGAGGTGCAAGCCCTTGTTAATGCATTCTTCTCTGCCTGAGAAGTTTGAGGTGCAAGCCCTTGTTAATGCATTCTTCTCTGCGAAAGAAGTTTGAGGTGAAAGCCCTTGTTCAACCCTCTGGGACTAGCCATGGTGGAAGTCATGTGAGAGACTCCATGACTTAGCTATTGTGATCCTTCACCCTCTGGGAGTAGCCAAGGTGAACGTCGTCTTGAGATGACTATATCGGGTTGAGAAAATCCGTGATAAGATTTTGTTATTGATACATTTTGGGTGCAGCATTTTTGTGTTGGTCATGTTGAGAGATTCCATGATATATGAATAATCTCTCTCTTGCTAAGAGGGAGTGTTAAAATTCTAGTAGCAACGAGAGAAATTCTTCATACTTGTGTTTGATCCTTCAGTGTTCTTCATCTATATTAGAATGTATATTGAGTTCTGGCCTATGTTCTCTCTGATCAGAGATGCTTCTGTGTATATGTTACTCTTCATTATTTCACTTCAGTTGGTCTATGTTTGCTACCGAAGATGTTCTAGCTACTCTCTTATTGTCATTGCCCAACTAAGACATCGTGCAACCTCTCATATTGTTGAGTTGTTCTTTCTATTGTGATCAATTTCTTTCATATATATTATCCTTGCATCGCATTTCTTCTTCATTGCAGAGATATCATGTCATTGCACCATGCGCATAATGTTTGGCATCGTGAGATGGTTCGTGGTTGTGACGTGGCTCGTGGTGTTAACGGTTCATGCATTGATGGTAGCGGTTATGACTGTAACGACAGTCTCTTTGTGTTCCTCGATGGAGACCTTTCAGTACCGAGGAAGTCTAATCTATATGTGCCCTCAGCAAGAAAAGCACCTTTAGACGGCATATGCGGATAGCGTTAGTATTGACAGAGACGTCTATGTGTATCATTCTCTGATATTTCTTGTATGTCTGAGAGATAAGTTACAGAAGAATGCATTACAGAATAAGTGATATTTTGTTATAGTATACTCGATCGGTGTAGATCGATATATATATTTTTGTAAGTCTTTTGAGTGGTAGTTGTGATGGAGCCCAAATTTTTGGGTCTCCATTTGTGCAAAATTATAAAAGAATTGCCAAGCACTAGAAGATATTCCTATATGCCCCTGCATTCTCACAATAAGCGGATATGATATATTTTCCTAGAGATGATAAAAGTCAAAAGTTCAAGAGATTGTGAAACTAAAAGCATTATAAAAGTGGTGTAAATAAACGGCTAATTGGAGAAGAATATATGAACAGATTCCATGTACGTTTAGAAAGCAATTAGAAATATTTATTGATGAGTTATCATTGAAAGATGCCACATCATAAAGAGTAAAGGACTTTGAGTCTTGGAATGTTTGATAAACATATGATGCCTATAAAACGCAAGGAATAATGCCGATAAGTATCTGAAGGAAACAATGATATCTTAAACATATTCCACAGATATCTATATACAACAAATATATATGGACAATTATAAGAAATGGAAATAATTAATTTTCATACACAGTGATGAGTGAACTATCTGAAGACCTGTGATTGCAGACAATACATGGATTGATGCACTAAGTTTGTACAGGAAACAAAGAAATTCATCACACAACAATCACTATGGAGAAACTAGATGTAAAGAGATTTTTGCTTTGCTATGGTATAGAGGGAGACGGAGAGTAATCTCGATGTCATGCTTGTATTTGTGTTTCCACAAGCTTTGGAAATGATCTCTCGTAGACYTGCACCTACTTGCCTTCGTGTTGGTGTTCTTRTGGCACATAACATATCYATTAAATAAAATATGGYRGATCTTTGTCTCCYGAGTCTGGACGGGAATGTCTTTTGAAGATTGAGAAACTCTGAGAGAYTGGGCRGCATTTTCACCAGGGAAGCCGCAGGAGTGGAGAAATATACTGAAAACGATGCCCAGCCTGGCTTCCCATCTYGACAGTAATCATATTTARATTCATCGCCATAGCCACAGGTCAAAGGGAAAAGGAATTATGATGAAGGAACACGCAGCACTACCGTATGGAATATTATTCAAAGCAACATCCACGTTGCACAGAATGGAATGCATAGGTCATCGGGGGTCTCTATACTTTGTGAAATAATGAACAAATTGCTAAGTCACCGTTGTTTCCCAGTGAAGCGGCAAGAATAATTTTTAATCAATCAAACCCGATGATGAATATTTTCAAAGGGTGCAATTATTTTCAAAGAGGCGATTAAGGAGTGAAATATATAGAAGCGTGACTTTTCATTTGAAAGGTCACGTTCTCTAAAGCATATAAATGAGCGATTCTCTTATTTGAAAAAAAAAAAAAAGACAGATCCGAATAATCATTATAAAAAGAAGAAGATTTGTAAGGAGGAATAAGGGAAATAATATGACTTTGTAATATAAATTCAATTATTTTATTATTATTCAATTATTTTATAATAAAATAAAATATCTTTTGTTTATTATTAACGGCGTGGAGAATTAAACTGCAGATGAACCGTCTTTTGTAATTATTTTTCAAATTTTGTATACAATTTAAATATCAGATAAGTGGACATGGTCATTTAGCATCTTAAAATTGATCATCACAAATATCATGAAATATTTAATTGTTTCCGAATTTGTGTCCAGTTTGTCTCCGAGGAGTTAAAGTTCAATCTGGACTAATTTAAGATTGCATAAATATTTGATCTGTCGCATCTTGATTATTTAATTGATTGGCAGTATAAGTGCGTAGAACATTATAAAGTTGTATGTAATCTTCATCGAAGTTGACTCTATTGCCCGAATCAGCAGAGGCACTGGTCTTTTATTTTGAATTATTGAGTTTATATGTGAAGTCAGAAAATCTATCAATTCCTTCTTACAAACCTCAAATCCATTATTTAAAATCATCACACAAAACAGTTAATTCAAACATTCAGCATTCAATTTCATATTGATCGAGTTTGAGGAAGTTGCCAGCCTAAGAACTCACCAAAGCTTAAATTCGCTATAGAAAAGCCTTGAACCGGACAGTCAGCGTTTGAGGTGAAGGTCTACCCGCCTGGGTGCAGTAGAGCCTAAAGTGCAGGGGAATCGAGGTGCTTCTCGTTCATTGGCTAGAATTGATTGTGGAATCCTATCGGAGAAGTGGCAGGCTCTTGGATTTCCAATCTGCGGTTTTGGGAACCAACAAGTTGTATCTGTGAGATACTCGTGCTTCTTTTGTTTATTTTGAAGTGATCAATTTGTATACAAGGTGAATAAGGTTTATTGATTGACTGGTTAGAGTCTTGAATCATAACCAAGAGTTGTATTGATTTGAAAACTCAATAAAGGATCATTTTTGAGGGTTGGGTTTTTCACCCTCAAGTGGAGGGTTTTCCCAAGATAAGTTTTTGTGTTCAATGATCTGTTGTGCTTTGAGTTTCAATTCTTTGCTTATTTATGCATTCTGATTCAAAATTTAACAGAAGGAGCTTAGATACTGGCCTCGTAGAGGCTCTCCAAAGGATAGAGAAGAGTTATATCAAATTTTGACTGGTAGAACTTGCAATTCCTTGCAGAGAGATGACGCCTTAGAGCCCTAATTCAAGAAGGTTGTCTTCTATTGATATGGGATATCAAGAATTGGACCAGCAAAATTATAATGGGGGGGAAGTTCCATGGTGGAATAACATGTGGAACATGTTTGCTTGGTCGAAATGTAACCTCTTTCTTTGGCTGGTGGCCCATAATAGGTGTCTTACCTGGGATAATTTGAGGAAGAGGGGATTTCAAGGTCTGTCTATGTGTGTTATTTGTGGTAATAGTGAGGAGAGTTCTTCCCACTTGTTATTCGAGTGCTCCTTTGCTAGAGCTATTTGGCATTTTTGGTGGGGAATTTGGAAGCAACCTTGCAATCATACTTCTTATTTGGCTGATTTTTGGAATAGTTTAGAAAGGCCACCAAATAAAGCTCCTTTTCTTCAAGTGGCCTAGAATATTAGGCCTTCTTGCATCATTTAGCAAATTTGGTTTAAAAGGAACTACAAAATTTTCAAGGTAGGAATTTGTGGGCCAAACAACTGTGATGTCCCCAAATTAGCAGGTTCTGGGAGCCTAATTATGGTCAGCTCATCATCGCGACCATCGTGAGTTGACAGTGTGTTTTGAGGGTTTCAGTGGACAGATTTGTCATTTTTTAGCAAATCTGGACTTACTATTTATAGTAAGTCAGTATGGGGCCGGTTATGATTTCTAGCAATGCAGTAGAGGGCCATGTTGATCAGTCGTTACCGGTAGTGGACGCAAGAATTATCACATGAGTTATATTGGATAATTAATTGTCATTAATTAATAACTTTATGTTATTAATTAATAATAAAGCCATATCATTATAATAATAATACTTTATTATTATAATGTTTTAGAAGTTGTTATCCTGGGGATTGGTTAACTGATGGAGGTTTTTGGAAACTATGGCTACCAAAGAATTATAAATATGGATTCATTTGTGAAGTTGATCATCGAATATTTTATATAAAATTGGTCTTTGGAATTGTTCCTGATTATTCTGAAATCTGTGCCCTTGCTGAAGTATAAGGGTCAAATTAGTTTTCTAGAAGACTGATTCTTATGAAGCTAATCTGCAAATTGATTGTTGTTGTATAATCAATTGCATCTCCTTCGTGTTGTTGTATGCGAATTGGAGAAAGCTCTGAATTTTGGAAACGGAAGATTGTTGAACTGAGACCTACATAAGAGGTCGAGCTTGTTACAGCCGAGAGAGGGATTGATAGCTGGGAGTAGACATCTCTGCAGCATACGGCGTTCTTTCTTCATGCATTACGAATTACACTTAGCATATTGGTGACAGTTGGGTGAGTCTTGGCGTCAACCCGCACTCTACATGCAACCCGCGTTTTTCCTAAGCCAGCCACGCGAAGTTAGTAGCAGCCGCGGGTGGTAAATAAGTGAATTGCAGCACCTTCCCCAGCAGTGGCATGAGTACTGCAAGCTCGCGGCTCTTCATCTCTGTTGTCTGCGGAGTCATTACAGAACCACGTGCAAGGAAAAGACAATCTCCAGCTTCCACGTACTTCTAGCAGGCGTGGGAAATTTGCAGACTTTAAGCCAGGTTCTTTTCTTATGTATTGAGTTGTCAAAACAACAATAAATTTAATCTTTAATGAAAGGTTATGATCTTAGAATTAGATGTTTGATTTTATGCGCACAATAAATATATATTTGTTTGGAATTTAAATGCAAACAATCCATTTCCAATTACAATTCTATCCGGATAGCAAATTGTCTTAGAAGCATTGAGTCAGTACTGGACAGGCTCATTACAACAACTTTGGATGAGGATTAATGGTATGGTTGAAGAGACAATATTTGGAAAATGTGATATGGATATCTGTCTAGAACCTAGTGAGGTGGGGCTACAACAAGTTTTGTGTCTATTTGGGGAATGGTTTGTGGCTTCTTTCAATTAGGAGAAATCATGCTCCTAAAAGGAAAACCCATTAGGATGGTAGTTGGTTCCCACCTCCTGAGAGGGTTTTCAAAATCAACATTGTTGGGTGTTCTCAGGGTAATCCTGGGCATAGTAGCATTAATAGTTGGGAGGGATAGCTCTAGTAAAGCTCTCTTCTTTTTAATCCATCTATAAAGGAGTGCAGACTAATAACCTTGTGGAAGTTATGGCTATTATTTGTGCTCCAAAGAGAAGTTGTGCCCTTGGCTGACACAAAGTTATTTTGTGAATTAGATTCACAATTTTTTATCAATCTTCTAAACGAGCAGAAGCTAAAAGGTGTTAATTGGCAATCAACTTCTATCGTGTGATAGATTCTCTTATTAGGTAATTGTTTGGATTTTGTTTCCTTTGTCTGCATCCCAAGGGAATAGAACAAGGTGGCTACTCGTCTAGCTAAATGGGTTGCTAAGCATATGTTTAATTGGAATGTCAGTGAATGGGAGCAGCTTGATTTAGCATGTTCCGAGGAGTTAGATAAGTTAATTCATGAGGATATACCTAGATAATGGTTGGGTTGGTGGTCTTTAGGATTGGTGGGTCTCTATTGTTGAATTTCTCTGGGTGGTTGCATAAGTTGTGCCCTTGGTGGGTTGTATTAATGTTCTTTCTCCGATACAAAACAAATGTTAGTTGTGTGGTTACTAGTTGGGTGGCAAATTTTAAATGAGAAACCACGAGCTTTATAAGCCAATGCATTTGAAGTAAAATTATCTCAAAGAATTCTAATTAAGTATCCTATTATTAATTTAATAAAAGCAAGCATTATCATTTTACGTATGCTTGTCATTTTCAATAGGTGTAAAATCACTTGAGTTGCAACTTGGGTGAAAAACTCAAGTGAAACACAAGAAATGTAAACATTAAACTCATGTAACAAGGCACACAAAAAATAATTCATATGTAGTGGAAAACACATATTTACATTATAAATTATAACACGAAAATACATTACAAGATCCTCCATACACCAATTAGAGTCTTCCTCCAGCATAAGAGAGCGTACAAAGACCCCAAATAATCTACTTACGTAGGCATAGAGTTGAAATTCAATCACAGACTCTAAACTACAATGAAAATATATAAAATATACTAAACAATTATAATGCAAAATAGCCATGCTAGCCAAACTAATGCATAAAAACACACCACTGTAAGCTACTAAAGAAAAAGGAAGAGATGGCAAGGAACAAAAAACACAATACTAGTAAGGATATGCAAGTTCTTCATCAGGCCATATCATTTTCAAAGGTACATCTAGGTTTGCCCAAGGGTATGCTTGGTTACGTATCCGAGCATCTGGGTACGCCTAGGTACGTAATCATACGCAAACCACAATCAATGAAGGGCTTTGGGAGTGCAAACCAGAATCGAGAACATAGACAACTAAAAGTATCACTATTAAATGCCAATTGATAAACATAAACATTAAATATATAACTATCAATTGGCATTCGTCATTGATCAATGTTGAAGTATCATACTATCAAATGTAATTAGTTTTGCTATTCTATATATTTCTACTCAAATGTATCATACCCTTGGGGCGGGGGGCAGGGGGGAAATTGTCATACCGGTGTAACTGTATCTTGTACCTATACCAATTCCTATACATGTATCGAAAACTTAGGTATTTATAAAAAAATTGCTCTATTCTCATGTTGAAATATTTGTTGGTGACTAGAACTCAGCTTTACAACTACAAATCATCGAACACAACACCTCTTGTTACCTTTGATTGCTACCCTCCACCACTACTCATTTGGTGTGTTGTGAGTAAAACAACTACAAATGTATTAAAAACACATTTTAGAGTATTTTCATTTTTTAATTTCTACATTTTTTTTATTATTGGAAATGTAGCAATTTAGGCAAAGTTAAACGGATACAATTACAGATACAGCCATTTTTTGATATCCTTAGTATGGATATGGCGAGATATGCCATTCCTAAAAAATACTCATATCTATAAAACAAAAGTTTCTAAATTATTCAAAAAGATTTGCATTACTTTAGAAGCAATAGGGACACATAATTACTACATATTCCACAATGCTTATATTTAAATATAATTTCATAGTCAAAATAGAATTTGAATACATTGATAGAATCACGTGCTACCAAAAATATCATCATTATTCTCATAAAATTGGAGTTCTAAATCATCAAGATTCTTTGACAAGCTAGGATAGTTGGTGTGATGTCCCCGTTTTAGCAAGTGTCTGGGGACATGCTTTGTTAGCCCATCATTGCGACCCTCGTGGGCTAATGGACTGATTTGGGGGTCTCTGCTTAAAGACTTACTATTTATAGTAAGTCTATTTCTGTCAGTTTCCATTTGTGGCAGGGTGTTCGAGCAGTTGTCTTGACTGAGCAGAGCATTTGGATTGGTTTGGGTTGATTATTTTATTAATTAATTAAGCATGACTTAATTAATTATATTTTGGAGCTTATTTAATAAGTCAAGTCATTAAATATTAATGATGTTTTATTTAATATATGTTTGGACATCAAAGTTGGAGAAAGAATTATAATTGAAGGTTATAATTTTAAATATTCAAACTCCAAAGTTGAAAAGTATGAAGTTTAAGTGAAAAGTGTCACCTTGAAGCCACATTTTCGAGCCTTCTTGAAGAAGCTATGGGCATTATATGAAGGGTTCGAATTCTTGAAGGAGACATTCATTGACCATTATATCATTTGACATTTTATGAAATTGCTTGGAGTTTTTGAATGGAGACAAGGGTTTGAGTGTTTGCTGATTGAATTGGGAATTCAAATCGGTTACCCATCACTCTGAATTGGATTCGATTCCAGTGAATTGTGAAGAGTTTGGTTATGTTTTGGTGATTATCGAAGGAGATGCATTTGAAGTTTGATGCCATAAGGAGAAGAAAAATGTTGAAGTGTTGATTCCCTTTGCAAGGCGTTTGGTATGGTTGTTGGGTGTGGGCTTGTTATCAGCCATTGTCATCCTTTCACAACCGCCATCATTCATGCTAGCCGCGACCAGTATAAGGAAAGACAACAACAGCATTAAAACAGGTTCCCACTACGTTGAGAATTTTCGCATTAATTGTTAATATTTTTTATATTAGTTTTAAATGCTTTCCAAATCGATTTTAATAGTTGAATTTTCAGAATATAGTGGTTATTTACTAGTCGTCGCCGTTTGCCTTGAATTCTTGTAATGCAATTTTACTATTTTGAAAAAAAAAACTATAAATATTGTGGAAAATTCATCCAAAAAATCAAATTCCAGAATTTTAAAGTTTCTTTGTAGTTAATTTGAAAATAGAGCCAGTTAGGTTATTTACAGTAGTATCAGAGTGGTTTCCTGCCACCCTACATAGAATTGGGTTTTAATAATGGAGGGTGACAGATTTATTCCAGGTTATCATTACACACGCAGGGGCAAAAATTCTCCACCACCTGGTGATCAAGAATAGGGAAATATGGGAGAAAGATTTCCAGGCACTGCAGGTAATGAGGATGACAGAGAAGTTAGGACAGTGTTCAGAAATATTGCACATAGCCAACAAGAGTTGGCAGCTAGCCAACAACAATTGGCGATTGTCTTCTAAAACTTATCTAATATTCTTCAGCACATTTATTTGCCTCGAGAACAGGGCAGGGATAGAGATACTAGAAGTGTCTCAGCTAGTTCACATAGGTCTAGAGTTGATTTGACAGGCACACAAGACAGGCCTCTACGTCCTACATTCCTAAGACCAGAGATGGATGCAATTAGTACTGAGGAGGGATCATTTACTGATGATATATTAGCTCTACATGCTGAGTGGGATGCTTTACCACATGAGGTAAAGCAACATCTGAATTTTGACAAGTTCGTGAGTCAGAAAAGGGAGTGTTCTAAGGGAAGAACAGATGGGAGACAAAGGCATGTGAACCATGATCTGAAACAAGCAACCAGCAAACTAACGTTAACTCGCTTTGATGGAAGTGGTAAATGACAGCAAGAGCTTGGATTCACAAGCTTGACAATTATTGATCTTTGCGTCCTATGTCTGAAGAGGACGCTATCAGGTTTGTTGTTCTGCATTTGGATGGTATAGCTCATGACTGGTGGTACCATGGGTTAGTCTCATAATCTCATTACATCATGATCAAATTGTATCCTACCAGGAGTTTGTAGATGGATTGGTAGAGATGTTTGACAAGAAGGACCCAGAGTCCTATTTTCGTGAGCTGGCACAGCTCAAACAGACAAGCAGCTTGGAGGCCTTTATCAGCGAGTTCCAGAGGGTTTTAGTGATGGTTTATGATATTTCAGAGAGGAGGCATGTGATGTTGTTTGTGGAGGGTTATTTGAACCTCTTAAGGGTTGTGTTAAGTCTTTTGACCCTTCATCCTTGCAGATAGCTATGAAAAAAGCAAGAGACTTGGAGTTTTCAGCTCCACGTAATAGGTTTCCTCCTAAACTATCTAATCCTCCATATGACAACGGGGCTGCTCCAAAAAGGATTGAAGGTTCAGATTTAAAGAAACCTGTGACAGGGTCTTTAGATCAAGAAACACTTAATGACCTAAGGAGGAAGAGATTGCGTTTTTATTGCAGGGGCCCATATGATGATAAACATGAGTATCCTTTGAAGCCTAAGGGTAGAAATAGGCTTATGGAGTGGTATTATGAGGATGAGCATAGATCTGATTTTGAGGGGCAGCAAGTTGATCATGAAGAGAGCTATGTAGAAGCAGTGAATGATGAAAAGGTTGATGTGGATTCCAACCTTAAGGTGGTATACCTCTCTAGTATGAGTAAAGAGGGATCTTTTAGGATGCGGGGCCTCTTAGCAGGGCAGTGTATCATTGCTTTGTTGGATACAAGTGCCACCCATAATTTTATAGATTCACAATTAGTATCCAGGAGAGGCATACTGTAATGTCCCCAGTATTCTGGGTTCATTTTTTTTAAAGGTAAACCTGCAGAAGAGATATTAGCAAGAACTATTTGAAGATAAATATATACAAAGAAAACTAATCAACTAGTTATCTACCCCATTACTAACCCCTCCAAAAGAAAGTCTACCAGGTCGGGCTCATAACCTTAATGAAGACCCTTTTGTTCCTCTGATTAAATCTTGTCGTCATCCTCTGGAGCGCATCCTTAGGGACTTCCTGAGCAAAGTCTGCCAGGTCAGGCTCATGACCTTAATAAGGATCTTCTATAATCCTTTGGCCCGATCTTGCCGTCGTCCACTGGAGCGCAACACTTAGGGCACTAGGCTAACCATTATTTGGTTCATTCCTCTTCTTGGAAGAGCGTCCTCTATCCAAGGCTTTAGATTGGTCAATAAATGACCCATTCCTCTTCTTGGTGTTAAATTATGTTCGTTCGTGTTTAATATTTAACATATCAGATTATATATATATATATATATATATATATATATATATTAAATAAACATCTTACATTAATCATAATATATATA
>MU223355.1:1160792-1175519 GCA_018584345.1 Thuja plicata | reverse complement strand
TATATTTAGTAATGATTAATTAATTATTAAATTGAATGTCGACAAAGCATATCATAAAGTCACGACACTCATCGTGACTGTGATATATGGCAGTCACGATAATATCGTGACTGTTCATATATGACAGTCACGATAGTATCGTGACTGTCTATTAAGACTATGATTCGACAGTTAAATTAAACCGTAAACATTAAGTTACGGGTTGACAAATACATAACTAAACAGTCGATAAGTCATGACCTTTCGATATTGCATCGGTTCAATTTAATATATATGATACTAAGATGTTGTAGGAACAATCAATAACAAAGGCAATTGTTTCTTACAGCATCTTAGTATTCATATCATCTTCAGATCCAAAATTCCTTAACACTTGGTAGGGGCTGTCCCTATCCAAGGCACACTTTGCATATGCATTAGTCATCAGTATATATTGGCACAATGGGGTCCTCATCCCCCTTTAAAATCTCTACGTAATCATAGTCACAATTCTTTAATCATTTTTGAATAATCTGAATTTCATAAAACTTAACATCATATTGTTATCTATAATTTAATAAAAGAATTCTTTATAGTTAATTTATAACTATAAATCTGAAATATATATCTATATACAATTTATAATACTTATAATTTTATTCCTGTATATCAGAATTGTTCATCTATATTTATATTCAATTTCTTTATATTCATAAATCTGAATTATATATATATATATTATCCCTATTTCAAATCATATTTCGTAGATCAGTATACTGATATATAAGTAATTTACACCACACTAAAATGCTGTCAGAATATGCTGTCAGACATTGTCTGCCAGTAATAAAATTTATTTTTCCATCCTAACCTTTAATCTCAACTTGTAAGCCATACTGAATATATTTCATATACTATGATTCCCGCATAACATTTGTCAAATAACTGAACTGCTTCCTCCTCAGTTATATTATATATCTTTTTCCTATTCCTCCCCTTTTCAGAATCGTGCATCTTAGAGTATAAGCAATGTGATGAGGAGGCATGCCTTCCAACAGGCATGCCGCCTCATGAAGAATCACTTCTTTTCATTAGCATTAACTAATATCAATGCAACATGACTATGGTTGTCGCTGATATAAGACAACCTGATTATTTAAGATGAAAGCCGATTTGGTTTGTAATGAAAGTCGACACCATAGTCAACGCCAATGAATAGAGATCGACACTATAAGTTGATCTTAATTAGTGAATAGAGATCGACATCATAAGTCGATTCATTTGGTATTCGATCATTTTAATGAGATAATGATACATATAATAATCAATATTATTATTAAATAACATTATGTTGATTAATAATAATAATATATGTCTATATAGAATATTATTATTAATCAATATATTTTAATTTATTTWTAGTATTGATGAGTAATATTGATTAATATTAATTATAGATTAATATTAAAGATGTTATATTGATTAGTATTAATATTGTTAATTAATACTATATTGATTTATAACATTAATATTATTAATATTTGTTGATTAGAATGTAATATATTTTGAACAATTAAATAGCTATACATACATTAATTATGGCTCATGACACATACAGACAGAGGAATTTGAGGGCATTAGAGTTAAGGTGGTTGATGGTTACACTCTGAAGTGTGACAGGATGATTCCGGACCTTCCCATGAAATTAACAATTATGAATTCAAAACTGATTTTATGTTGTTGACATAAGAGGTACTGATTTGGTTTTGGGTATGAGTTGGTTGCATTCTATTGAGGCTTTTTATCTCTGCCTTAAGGATATGGAAATGAAGTTTGAAATAAATGGTAAGAAACATATACTTAAGGCAATCAGAGAGGAGAATCTGAGGACTATTTCACTCAGACGTATACGTCTTATTAGCCATGATACAGTTGAGTGGGCAGCAGAGTGCAGAATATTACCCACACTTGATGAGTCAGGGAAATCAACTTATCACCCTCACATACAGGAGCTCAGAACCAAACACTCACATGGCAGGGCACCTGACAGAGGCATTGAGCACATTATTGAGTTAGAGGAGGGCACTAAGCCAGTCATGATTACTCCTTACCGGCACCCTAAGCGCCTGAAACATGAGATTGAGAAAACTATTCAGGAGTTGTTGTCTATGGGACATATTAGGCCGAGTAAGTCGCTCGTTGCTTCATCAATTGTTTTGGTGAAGAAAAATGATGTGACACATAGAATGTGCATTGATTACAAGATGTTGAACCGAAGGCCAATAAAAAATATGTATCCTATTCCTCGCATTGATGAATTGATAGATGAGTTGCATGGTGCATGCTTCTTCTCTAAGATTAATTTGAGGTCTAGTTATCATCAGATCAGAGTACAGGAGGACATAGAAAAGACAGCCTTCAGATGTCATTGTGGACACTGAGTTTTTAGTCATGCCTTTTGGGTTGACTAATGCTCCAGCTAATTTCCAGTCCACTATGAACAGGGTCTTCCACAGTCAGATGAGGAGATTTGTTCTGGTCTTCTTCGATGATATACTGGTATATAGCAAGACATGGGATGATCATCTTGCTCATTTGAATAAAGTATTGGATATTCTGGATAGGGCTTCCTTGTACGCAAAGGAGTCCAAGTGTGCCTTGGGGATGACCGAGTTGTTGTGCCTTGGTCACATTATCAGTGCAGAGGGAGTGCACATGGACCCTGATAAGGTTCGTGCTATTTTAGATTGGCCTACTCCAAGGAACTTGACACAGCTCATAGGATTCATTGGTATGTGTGCTTTCTATTGTAGATTTGTTGCGGGGTTTTCTCGACATGCAGCTCCTTTGACTGATTCGACCCGTAAGGGTGTTTTTGAGTGGACCTCTCAAGCACAGGAGTGCTTTGAAAAGTTCAAGTTGATTATGACATCATGCCCGGTTCTAGCTATGCCAAATTTCTCTAGACCGTTTGATTTGCATTGTGATGCTTCTGAGGGCATTGGTGTGGTACTTTCCCAGGATCACCATCCCATTATTTTTGAGAGCAGGAAGCTCAGGGGTCCTGAGAGAGCTTTTAGTGTATATGACAAGGAAATGTTAGCCATAATGCATGCTTTGGCCAAGTTAAGACAGTATTTGGTTGGTAGTAAGTTTTGCATAAAAACTTATCATAATAGCCTAAAGTATTTCATTGAACAACGTGATCTCAATGAGAGACAGCAAAAGTCAATTAGCAAACTTCAATCATATGATTTCGATATCTCTTATATCAAGGGTACTCAAAATGTTGTTGCTGATGTACTTTCAGGGAGGCCTCATTTATGTGCTATGACCGAGATATCTGAGGATTGGAGACACTTGATCATTGTTGATTATGCTAGAGATAAGTGGGCGTATGGTTTTATTGATGGGACCATACAGGACAACAGGTATACTCTTGTAAATGATCATTTACAAGGAGAGGGTATTTCTGGTTCCAGGATCAAGTGTTAGATAGGTGGTGTTGAGAGCTTTCCATGATTCTCCCTTAGCTGGACACCCCAGGTTCTTCAAAACCTACAGGCAGGTAAGGGAGAGATTCACATGGAAAGGACTGAAGTAGTATGATGTGCAACAATATGTCAGAGAGTGTTCTGTCTGCCAGCGGAACAAGCAGGAGCACACATATCCAACTGGGTTACTGCAGCCACTTCCCATTCTTGAGCGGAAGTGGGAATGCATTTCTATGGACTTTATTGTGGGCTTGTCTAAAACCTAGGGTAGAGATTGCATTTATGTGGTAGTTGATCGTCTTACGAAATATGCTCACTTTTTCCTAATAACTACTACTTTTTAAGCGACACAGGTTGCAGATTTATTCTTCCAGGAGGTGTTTAGATTGCATGGTTTACTCCGGAATATAGTGAGTGACCAAGATAGCCAATTTATGAGTCACTACTAGCAGGAGTTGTTCAGGTTGTGTAGGACAGAGTTGACTCCCAGTACCAGCTACCACCCTCAGACTGATGATCACACTGAGATTGTTAATAAATGGGTGGAGGGTTATCTTCGGAATTATGTGTCTGCTCAGCAAAGAGCTTGGGTAAAGTGGATTTACTTATGTGAGTATTGCTATAATTGCACTCACCATATGTATATTCGGATGACTCCTTTCAGAGCTCTGTATGGATATGATCCTCCTAGTTTCTTGGATTTGCTTTTCAGCAATAGCAGAGTTCCCAGTGCAGGTGATTTGTTGTAGGACAGCCAGGATATTATGGGAACATTGCGGGATAATATTCAGAGAGCTCAGAATCAGCAAAACCAGTATGCCGATCAGAGGAGGGTTGCTCGCTCTTTCCAGGTTGGGGATATGGTTTATTTGATGTTGCAGCCCTACAAGCAGTCATCAATTCAGAAGAGCGGAGCTGAGAAGCTCAAACCTCGGTACTATGGCCCTTTCCGTGTTGTCAGATGGGTAGGCGAGGTTGCTTATGAGCTTGATTTGCCAGAGGACAACAGGGTGCATAATGTTTTTCATGTTGTGCACCTCAAGAAGGCATTGGGCTAGCATGTTGTTCCATCTTCTATTTTGCCACCCCAGGATGATGAGGGGAAGTTGGAGTTGATTCCAAAGGCTATATTGGATACCCGAGAGAGGCATTTGCGTCGACGAGTCATCAAGAAGTTCCTGCTGAAATGGCATGGTTTACCTGTTGAGGATGCCACTTGGGAGTCAGAGGATATTCTTCAGCATCCAGGATTGTGATTGCTTGAGGACAAGCAATCTTGAGGAGGGAGGATTGCGATGTCCCCGTTTTAGCTGGTGTCTGGGGGCATGCTTTGGTAGCCCATCATTGCGACCTTGTGGGCTAATGGATTGATTTGGGGGTCTCTAGTTGAAGACTTACTATTTATAGTAAGTCTATTTCTGTCAGTTTCCATTTGTGGCAAGGTGTCCGAACAATTGTCCTCACTGAGCAGAGCATTTGGATTGGCTTGGGTTGATTATTTTATTAATTAATTAAGCATGACTTAATTAATTATATTTTGGAGCTTATTTAATAAGTCAAGTCATTAAATATTAATGATGTTTTATTTAATATATGTTTGGACATCAAAGTTGGAAAAAGAATTATAATTGAAGGTTACAATTTTAAATATTCGTAATCCAAAGTTGAAAAGTATGAAGTTTAAGTAAAAAGTGTCACCTTGAAGCCACATTTTCGAGCCTTCTTGAAGAAGCTATGGGTATTATAGGAAGGGTGCAAATTCTTGAAGGAGACATTCATTGACCATTATATCATTTGACATTTTATGAAATTGCTTGGAGTCTTCGAATGGAGACAAGGGTTTGAGTGTTTGCTGATTGAATTGGGAATTCAAATCGGTCACCAATCACTTTGAATTGGATTCGATTCCAGTGAATTGTGAAGAGTGTGGTTCAGTTTTGGTGATTATCGAAGGAAATGCATTTGAAGTTTGACGCCATAAGGAGAAGAAAAATGTTGACGTGCTGATTCCCTTTGCAAGGCGTTTGGTATGGTTGCTGGGCGTGGGCTTGTTATCAGCCATTGCCATCCTTTCACACCCGCCATCATTCAAGCTAGCCGTGGCAAATACAGCAGCATTAAAACAGGTTCCAGCTGCGTTGAGAATTTTTGCATTAATTGTTGATGTTCTTAATATTAGTTTTAAATGCTTTCCAAATCGATTTTAATAGTTGAATTTTCAGAATAGAGTGGTTATGAACTACAGTCATTGTTTGACTTGAATTCTTGTAATGCAATTTTACTATTTTGATAAAAAAAAAAAAAAAACTATATATATTGCGAAAAATTCATCCAAAAAATCAAATTCTAGAATTTCAGAGTTTCTTTGCAGTTAATTTGAGAATAGAGCCAGTTAGGTTCTTTACAGTTGGATTGGGTAAAAAATTCAACTAGAAACTCAAAATCAAATGAAGATGCACCAAAGAATCCTCCTACTATGTATAATTATCAATTTAAATTTACATCTCAAGTTCTTCGTAGTCTAGTGCAACAGTGTGTTTTTTCAAAAAAAAAACAAAGATGATATCTTCTTCTTTGCAATTAAATACTGTTAGTTCAATCACTTTTCTTAAAAGAAAATTCAATGTACAAAGTTGCAAGCTTCTCATTCTCCTCCTCTGAACATTAAGAGGTGTCACCTACATTTTTCACTAACAAAGTAAATACGAAAAAATTAAAAACCATACTTCTTGTTTATTGTGTGTTTTTCAAACTAGCACATTAATATATTAATATGCATAACTGGAAATATGCTCACACGTACCTCTTCAAGACCTGGAAACACAGCTAACTTAAGGAGTAGAAATAATGAATCTCTCACACCCTTGTCAGCATCACTGATACGAGGACTTAATTTCTCAATTATAGCAAGTTTATGCAATTTTATTTCTTTTGGATGTCGCATAAACAAATCTTTTATACCATACAGAGCATCTGCAATGAAATATATGGCAAGTTGCATAAGGTTCTGTTTCATGGGTAAGAAATAATCAAAGCCTAACAATATACCCATGCTTAGGTTTAAACGTTGAATTATAAAATGCCTTATAAATATACTTCAATAGATGTTCAAATCAAGACAAAACAGATTGGCATTTGTCAATATGGTTAGCATGCATATTTATAGAACTCTCATATGTCACATTAGCCAAAGCAGCATCCTACAATTTTATAGGAATACATGTACCATTCTCTTTGCTTAAGGATTAAAACAGAGAGAGAATTTCAGAATTTAAAGCTAGACATCTATACAAAGTAAAAGTGATCATTCAGGTGACTGAGAAAGTTATCATGGTCATAAGAAGGATTGTGTAGATCTTTCTATGGCAAGGAAATGGGAGTAAGTGATAACAAAATCTGTCTTCCAACTGTTGTACTGATATGAAAATCATTTTTCAAACTATTTTTTCTTTATTTTGTCATTAGTTGTGAGTTAGTCCAAGTCATTTTTGGTCTCCCAGGACAGTTTGCAAGGCCATCTCATCATGGTTTATTTGACTGACAATATTTGCAAGATGATAGTGGGCGCCACAAGTTCAACAAAGAATAACGACAATATTCCAGTTAGTGTCAAAGGTATCAATGAAGGGAGAAGATTGGAAAGATGGCTGAGTCAGTTCTAGGCTCTGCCTTAGCAATGTCAATAGCTTCACTTGAGTCATGGCAGACTGGTAGCATGAGTAAAGAGTATGCTTTGTCAAGTGGTTTGTTTCTTGAGACATTCTGCTCAAATGTTTAAAAAGCAGCGAAAAAAATGTTGGACCCTATTTCCCAAATATTTAAGCATTGGAAATATCACACAAGAATACAAGAAGTGGCGATAATGATGGTAGCTCAACTCATGTCCCTACTTTCGCAATTACAAATGACATAAAATACTAGAAGTTTCACCCAGCTCTGGCAAATGTATAATGAATGCAACTTGAGCACACATTTCAAGTGTTAGGCCATTAGAAAACTCCACCTTCAATTGGTAAATTGGTTTAGGTCATGAAAAATTTTGCTTTGGATTTAACTTTATGCACAAAAATAGATCTTAGGTCTGAGATGTTGTGAGAGAAATGTCCAACTAAATTAAGTATGATATTAAAAATTTCATTCTAACAACTCTATGAACCACATTGTTCGAATGAAACTAGTAGAGGGGGCACCTAGTGAGTGGAGAAATGAGAAATCAATTAAAATTGATGCAACTAATTGAGAAAAGCGAATTGCCTCAAAATTATTTATGATGCCCACAGAGATTCATTGAGCCAATCTTCTCTAAAGAAGAGAAAGCTTAATATTGGGCATCTCTCGTGCCTTGTGGCTAAGCTGTCAAAAAATATGAATCTATGTAGAAAGAAAATAATCACAATCTCCAAGGTAGGAAGCAAACTTGACCTAGCCAATGCCTTATGCAAGTGTAAATGTGGGCCAAACTAAAGCATAAGAGCCTGACCACTATTGATACATGCCCATTATAGAGACCCTAAATTGAGCCCCTAATCTCTAATAGACCGGGAAATATGAATTTATTGATAGCATAGAAGAAGCAAATATTTTAAGGAAAATCCCAAGTATTATGTGAAGGGAGCAATATTTGAAAACACAGTGTGACACATATATCACGAAAAGCCATGATAGAGAAGCATGCTTCGAATTGAGAGGTTGACCCATAATTGTAGTACAATATAGAGTACATTGTTTCAAATGAGAGTACATTGTAGTGACCTCCACTAGCTTCCCTTCAAAGGGAAATTCGAACTTATAAAGTACTTTTGTGACAGTATTGAAATTATAAACTTCATTTTATCATGATTAAACTCAATTCCAAAAACACAACAAGAGTAAGAAAGGAGACATTTCACTTTTTTACAAGCAATCAAGAGTTGGAAAAACCACATCATCAACAAAAAGGATAGTAACAATCACAACATGATGCAATATGCAAACATCATGAAGATGAGCATGGTATCAAAGAAGGTCCTCAAGCCCATCAATGTAAATCAAAAAAATAAGAGAAACACACCCATATTTGAATCCAATAGTAACTCTTGTCAACCTACAATTATCATAGTCTCAAGATGGTGAAGATCAAGGTCTCTAAAAAATTAATATTGCACAACCTCTAAAAGAAGACATCTAAAAATAGAGTCAAAGGCCTTCCTGAAGTCTACAAAACAACAAAATGCTATAAAGTAAACAATAAGCTTCTTTTGGTAATGGCTGAAAGAGTAAAAACATGAACAGTGGTCTAGAAGTCTCTCACAAGCATGTAGGAAGGATGCTTATGTTGGCACTTCATAGAAACATGCAATAATTCTAGGTTGGCTAGATATGGCATTCTAAATGCAACCTAAGGCTTAGGTCTTTTTACATCTTTGTGATGTATTGTAAAATCATAACTTGGAAACCTATGAAGAGAAAGTGCCTTGGACGGACTATAGCCACGTGTTCCCTTTAACTATAAGCAAAGAAGCCATCATCTATTTCATTACCCTATGTCATCGGGACATGTAATATTTTCTTCCACAAACTTGATGATATGGGTTAGTTCTTTAATTCAAGAACATAATTTTGTCATAGGGTCGATTCAACTCTTTTTGATTCATGGAGGACAGCTCAACTATGATTGTGTACACACTTTCAATGTAAAGAAACAAGAGAATTTTTCCGAACAAGCTATTTCGAGTTCTTTGGAACCTCCCTCGTATTTGTTTAGTCCTAATTCAAGACCAAACCTATGAAGAGAAAGTGCATTGAACGGACTACAGCCACGTGTTCCCTTTAACTATAAGCAAAGAAGCCATCATCTATTTCATTACCCTATGTCATCGGGACATGTAATATTTTCTTCCACAAACTTGATGATATGGGTCAGTTCTTTAATTCAAGAACATAATTTTGTCAAAGGGCTTATTCAACTCTTTTTGATTCATGGAGGACAGCTTCAACTACGATTGTGTACACACTTTCTGTAATGTCCCCATTTTCAGCAAGGTCATTGAATGGATGGTGCCAGGTCATTATTGCGATCCTCGTGGTCTGGCGAGGTGTTTAGAGGGTCATTGGTGTGAACTTACTATTTATAGTAAGTCAATGGATAGTTCCGATGAGCTCAGATGAGTTAGAGGAGTGAATGATGCTCTCAGTTTTCATTTCTAGCTTCCGGTATGGGCTCCAAGAATCTTGGAGAGAGCGTCTATTTTTAGAACCTTTTTCAGGACACCTATAGGCAGGATGTCCTAGCTAATTGCAGTGGTAGCACTTCATGGTGGCAAAGTAGGATGCTCCTCTTCCTTGATTGTTGCTGCTCCTTCGTTCATCATCTTTTATCATCAGAATCACTCCAGTGCAGACAGATTTCGATTCTGATGCTTCTTCAGTTGTTTTCGCAAGACGGGTGAATTATTATTATTATTTAATTAAATTTGTTAAGGTTGTCATTATTGTTGGTATTATATGTTGGGCACCTTAGTGTAATAGCTCGTCAGAACCGGGATGAAAAGTTTTAAATCTTGGGCACAAGAAATAGAGACCTTGCGTGTCATAATTTCATGATATTGATGAAAAGGTCATTTTTGGAGCCAAATGAGTTAATAAATTATATTACTCAATATGTGCCTAAGTATAAAAGAGCTTCAAGTGAAAAGTGTGTGAGAGAGGACACTTTTTAATTATAAAAGCAATAGGCAAGGCATTCATTCATGATCGATTGATTATATGATATTTTGTTTGTTTTCTCTGAGGAGAAGTTCTGATCTGTGCCCTTGCTGAAGTATAAGGGTCAAATTGGCTTCTGGAAAACTGATTCTTCTGAAGTTAATCTCTTATTGGTTGCTGAAGTATAAGGGTTTCAAATCTACAGCTGAAGTATTGTAGATTCCATTCTGAAGATTTGCTTGCAAATACTGCTTAAGTATAGTATTGTGCACTTGTTTCTCTACTGTACTTTACTGTGGCTAAAGAGAAGACTCATTTCTGTGGTTGGTATCATAGAAATCTGAAAGTATAATTCTGAGGGTTTGAAAATTCGAGGTTGGACATTATTTAACTTCAATTTGCTGCGACTTGTTGGATAGCTTTATCCATACTTTCTGCACATTCTAGAAAGGGCTCGATTTGCTGGTCGTATATGAATAAGAGAAGGCAGCTGCTAAGTTGTTTCCAATCTGAAGATTATCGTGGGGTGCTGGACTGTTCCTTTCACCAGCCGTAGGTCTGCAAACAGCATACAAACACGTTGCAATTATCACTTGCAAACTGCAGAGTTTTTTCCAGATTTATAAGCTGCGTAAACATTAAGTGTTGGAGCTACGTCCAATGTTGTATATTGCGGATGGAAAGCTACAGCACGCGGCCAGCATGCAGTGTCGATAACAGTGTTGGCAATTAGCGTTGGCCAGCAAAGAAGACATTTGGAGGCGGCATATTAATTAGAAATTGGATCATTACAATTCCAATACGCATGGAGTGGAAAAAATGGTATTTTCAAATGCAATTAATTTAGTATTCGGTTTAAGTCTTGCAAAGTCTTTAGTGTTTGAATAAATGCATTGAATGTGCATTTCCAGAATTTATCAAACATAAATGTTCTTATGTGAAATCAAGAAATCTGATTTCGAACATTTGGAAATAGTTGATTTTGTTATTTCTTCCCTACAAACATTGCATGAAAAACATTATTATTGAAGCAAATAACGTGAATAAAGACAAACATTTACAAATTCATCAAAGATTGGCGATTTGGTAATAGCATTACAGTTTGGACCAAGTTGGGTTCATTACACTTTCAATGTAAAGAAACAAGAGAATTTTTCCGAACAAGCTATTTCGAGTTCTTCGGAACCTCCCTCGTATTTGTTTAGTCCTGGTTCAAGACCAAGACATCCCGGGTTCGCCACAAGCACCCCAAGTACCCTCTGAGCTATGCAAAGTGCACGTGACAAACACTGGACAACAACCTCAACTATACCCTAGAAGACCCATGAGTACTCACAAAAGTCAAAACAAACCATCATAGCTTAATTTTTTTCAATTTTTTAAAAACTAAAAAGTATTTGCCAACACTACTTTCGCCCTCAAGTGGTCTTTATTCATTTATTATTGAAAAATATGCCCTTGTCATTAAGATAATTAGATTCTTCAATTTTACTATTTGCTTTTTGACAAAAAACAATTTGGTTAGAAATATTAAGGTCTTGGTGTTCTAGAAATCGTATTCATAAAATTGTGAAAATGGTGTTTGCCCTATACCCTCGCAAGGGATTCTAGCCCTTGAACTCACTAGGATCTCTACCCCTAGACTCCCACCAATCATCATACCCAAATCTAGGCCCTTAGTCCCCCTATCCCAAGGCTCTATCGAGCATAAGCTTAATTTGCCTAAAGTCAAGCATTTCAAAAAGTTCTGGAGTACATAATCCTTTATCTACTCAATTAAGCACAACCAATTGGATGCAAAAAAGCTGAAGATTTGGTATTGTGCACTTTAACTTTCCTCTCTTGTTACATGAGAAATCTAATTACAAGGGGTTGATGAGGAATTTCAATCTGACTCCTAACTAGGCCAATTGAGACATTAATGTTGCCTAGCTTACCAAAGTCTCTATCAACGTAACGAGAATCGCCATGAAATCGCCTGAATCGCCGGTTTGGCGATTCGATTCAGACCTGTCGATTTGTCCTTCTACGCCTAATATTGATTGACTCCTATGTTGTGAAACCATCTCATAATTGGCTGGAAAAGATATGGGTAAAATTGTGTCAATACATTCTTGCATGTTTTGAAACTACAATTGACCTTCTTAGGGTAAATTACAAAATATCTGGAAACATACATTGAGAGGGAGTCTAACCTTGTGGACATTATAAGGTAAACCTAAGCTTCAGAGGGAGAAGATAGCATCTGTATAAACCTCTCACCATACTGTTCCAGAGGGAGTAGATCATCTTGAGTGGCACAGGCCCCAGAGATCATAACCTGGTATGACTTTAAACATTCATGAATAATATGAATCATGGGCATACTAACAATTTATCCCTTTGTGAAACTGTAGAAGGAAACCCACCTTAGTGCTTGACTTAAGAGGGAGTTTAATCATGGGCTCACTTAAACCTGGTTTTGTAGTATAAACTCCTTTCTTTAGTTTTTGCATTCTAATTGTATGAATGTACAGGATTATTCCTATTCACATGGCTGTTTGACATAGCTAGTTAATTGTTATTAGCTGATTATGAATGTGTCGGACTGCATACTTCACTTTGGTATATGTGATGTCCCCGATTTAGCAATTGTCAAGAAGACACGTTTGTGAGCCCATCATAGCGACCCTCGTGGGCTAATGCTTTGTTTTGAGGGTCAGTCAGAGAGGACTTCCTATTTTGGGTAAGTCATCCGGAGCCAGTTTCTATTTTTGGATGATGAATTCCAGTGTTTCAGTGTCAGCACACTGTGGGATGAGATCAGGAGATGCTTTCAGTCTTTTAATTTAATGATGGAATTATAAGTTATATCATTGGTATTAATGATATCTTAATTTAATCCTAAGTTCATATGAAGGAATGATTTAAGTTATGAAAGGTGTGTTATTGAAGATAGGGATTTCAAGTATTGTGGAGGAAGTTTGAGATTTCCCATAAGTATTCGAAACATGTTGAAGAATAGCATCTTATGTTTTTATTAAAAAAAACTTGTGCTCTGGAGAATTTGTTGAGGGTTTGGAAATCTGAAACTTATCGAATTGTAAATTTGATTAAGTCCTTTGACACTTTGAATCAGATGATAAATCTAGTGAATTGTGTGTGTTGTTTTTGGAGATCGGCGTGCATATTGGAGGCAGAATTTCTGAAGTTTGTGTAAGGAATTACGGTATTGTTCTTTCAATATTCAGTGTGGGTTACGGCTGGGTTCAGAGCTTAGACATTTGCCATTGACCCATCTCATTGCAAATGAGATTGGATGCCGCTTGAGATGAGTTTGGATGCCGCGTGAGGTGAGATTGGATGTCGCGTGAAGGGTCTGGACAATGTGGGTGAGGTAAAGCAGATCGCGGTCAGTCTGAAAGTCGACACTAGTGTTCTTGGATCTGCGGCCAACTAGCAATGCAGAATTGGGAGGTGGCGTGACATTGTTAACAAGGAATCATTGGCATTTTGACTATGCATGGAGGAAAATGGTATTCACAACCATACCTAGTTAGTAATTGGTTTTAAGTTTTTTTCGCAGTCTTTATTGATTGATGTTATTTAGTTTAATATCTCTATATTGAAAAAAAAAATTAAAAAAAGAATATTTTGGTTTATCAAAGTGAAGCAAGAATTGTTATTGGTAAGAAGTGCATGTGAATTGGAAATTTAGTAAACAAGCCTGGCAGGCTCCTTTCAGTATAGATGTTGGGAACATTAACTATTTTATTGGATACATACATTATGAAACCTTGACATGCATATATGAGGAGCATATATTATGCATGGATGCATACTTTGCTTGGACATATATGTATGGGAACATTCACATCTGATTAGCATAGCTGTTTCTTTGCATATCTAACTGATTATTTGTTATGGGCATAACTGATTGACATAGCTGATTATTTGTTTTTGGCATAGCTGATTATTTATTGGCTGATTACTTGCTATTAGCATAACTGGTTAAATGTCATTAATATGCTATTGGCATACTTTACATATGCGGGAACATAAATATGATGGCATTGGCATGCGGGAACTTATATATGTTGACATAAGATTACATTGGCATATTTCAAGCCGGAATTTATATATGTTGGCATATGATTACATTGACATATTTTATAGTTGAACACATTTAGTTTGCACTTGGTTATATATAGCAAACTGGTCATATGGTTTCATAAGATAAGATTTATGTGGTTATTCTTATGTTTATATGGCTAACATCTTTGTTATGGATCAGGTCTTGATATCATGGATTTGATATTGGTTGAGTCCTTGTGACTCGTGGATCTTGGATCCACAGGTTGAGTACATGGAGACATCATGGACTTGATGTCAGGAAGCCATTACTTGGAGCATTTAGTGAATATCGTGGACTTGATATTCGGCCAATGTTGTTGATATCATGGATTTGATATCGGTTGAGTCCTTGTGACTCGTGGATCTTGGATCCACAGGTTGAGTACATGGAGACATCATGGACTTGATGTCAGGAAGCCATTACTCGGAGCATTTAGTGAATATCATGGACTTGATA
>MU223355.1:1110544-1147801 GCA_018584345.1 Thuja plicata | reverse complement strand
AAATGACAACTGTGGTAGGTCTTTTATGCATGGGAGACATTTGGAGGCTTTCTTGGCTGAACGTTGTTCAAAATTATAAGATTGGGTCTCAATAATTTTTCTCTCATAACTATCCCAATTTCCAGAGCGATGGCCTATTGAGAGATTCACCATTTTCAGAGTATCTTCACTGCACTTCTCTATATACAATTTCAATTCCCCTACCTTATTTCAACCGGGTTGCCTATAGTTTCCAGCTGCGGGGGAATCAAGAACAAAAAACCCTATGTGGGCACTCACAATCACTAAAGCCTGTGGGCGGATCATCCACTTGACATCCACCTTGCCCATAATGGACTCTACCAGATTGTCTACATTCATATTCCTTTGACCTCTTCTACCTATTTAGCATTCAAGCAGTTATTATGTTGGAGAGGAACAAACATTCTACCGCCCCTCTTTACTGCAGGGAAGAAAGGACTGAGGAGGACTTCTCCATTAAAGGGCATTTGGGGAGAGCTCTGTGTTGTGATTGATAATGGGGAATGTGGCCTTGAATGATGGAAAACAAATGGCTTCGCCTCAAATCAGGTGGGGATAAGTTCAAGAGCGATGCAGAGGACGAAGCTGCTGATGCCCTCTTCTGCAATGGAGATCCCACTCTCGGTAAATACCACACTAGCTAGAAATGGGGATATGTTAATAATCATAATGGTTTGAATTGAATGTTGTTTATATTGAATGGGAGTTTCTGATTTTGCAGATAGACCGGCCAGGCGTTCTCCAGCGCTATTGCGCAGATAGTCGGAGACTTTGTGGATGGACTGTGTGGATAATTTTAATTACAGGCCTGTATTCCAGACCCATTTGTTTTGAATCTTGCCTATGAAATTTTACTCTGTTTGCTAATAAATTAAGGCATTTATGTGAATCATGTTGGCAAATAATTGCGGGACAAAAAAAAGAATAGACAGAAAAGATAGTGCAATGAATGGACAAGATGTTTGGTCATCCATGGTTTTGCTTTAACTTTGAACCGTTGATCTATCAACTTAGAATCCATTCTTTGGGAATAAAAGCCTAGGTCTGGTTGAATCTTCTTTTTGCTTGAGATAGTTGGATATGCAAGCGGCTTCATCTGTTGTTTGTGTCATTTGGCAGTGAATATTTTCTCTCCAGAGAGCAGAAAGAGGAGCTAACTCTGGGTTTAGAGGCCAGCCAACAGCCATGCATTTGTGTTCTTCATTTTCCTTGCAATTCTGAGAGCGATTTTCATGAAAACCAGCAGAGTCGATTATCAACCTTATTAATGGATTTGGGGGTCAAATTGGGAACAGGGGAATTGTTATAGGGGGTTGGGCGCCGCAGAGAGAAATTCTGGCCCATATTTCCACTGGAAGCAGCGACAGAAAGTAGCAGCCATTTCCTATGAGATCAGCTATTGAGGAGTATCGAAATTGACATGAGGGATATGGATAGAGATTCTGAACATCACCAAGCATATTATTTCTAGTAGACTTGTCCAACAAAAATACAACCTATCGACTTCCATTGAGGAGATTGTTATTGGTAAAAGTTAATAGCTTTGTATCATCGATTAAATAATTGAATGATAGATTTGCCCAGAGAAGTCACGAATCATCCCAATATAATCAGCAATGACAATTAAAGGGTTATTAGATGGTTGTTGCTCGTGATGTGTTCGATTGGGGTATCTGAAACTGGTGTGATTTCGATCGATTGGTTCACATGAGATGATCAAAATAGCGTTTATGAGTGACGTAGCTGCAAATTCATAAGCGACGGGAAGAGCACCTTCGTACAGGGCAGTAGCTTACCTTCTAATTAGATACTCAAGAACATTCCACAGAATACTCAACTAAAATAAAAAGAAAATGTATTATAGGTTAATTAGAGACAGGACATTGGTTTTTCTAATATTCATTATACTATATTTCAGTGAATTCATACTCTGTACATTTTATACAAAAACTAACAATTTAAATTAATTGGCACACCAAAAATTCTAAATTAAATGAAAAAGCAGCTAATTTCCCTAAATAGCCAATCAAATACATGCATATAGTGACAAGAAACGAAAGAAATGAAAGAGTGAAGAGAGAAAGATAATGGGTAAAAATACCTTAGATTTTTCAAACGCCAACTGTTGTATGCACTATGCTGTCTTTCAACTTTCCTGCTTTCAAAGCTTCCTTTCAAGTTTCCTGTTTTGTGCGCTACGAGTTCCTGTGCAAAATATTTAAGAGTTTCGTAGTATTTATAGAACAACACTAGCGGCAGCAGAGGCGGCAATGGACTGAGATATATTAACACGACATCTACAGTCACAGGCTAATGTGGGTGAATGCATTAATATCATTCAATGCAGTTATTAATGCATTTAAGAGGAAAGGTGTCTGTAATAAGAGTTACGAAGGATGGCATTAAATTACTGACGGTTCTGGAAAATTCCAGATTGCACCAAATCTGATCACCAACCCTGATGTATTCAATGGCAGTCATTACTTAGTGTCCAACTGCAACCGTTGATCAGATTATTTTGCCCAAGTGTGTTCAAAGGAAACGCCTACAGCGTAATAAATGATAAAATAAACAAACAATAATAACATGCACACCCAAAATAGACTCAACACGGTTCAGGGCTAATCTTATCTAGGGCACTCCTTTGCACCCCCATGCTCCTGCAATTACTCGTTCCTTGCGTGCAAGACAATGCTTAGAGATTAGGGTTCCTACAGTTTCAAACGGGCGTCAGGGCATAATGCAAAAAAATATGAAAAATGAAAACCGCTTATTTTCTAAGTTAGGAAATGTGGGAGTCAAGATGGACTTAAAAAAATAATTAACATCAGTTAGGCATTTACCTATTTCAATAGTAAATGCGTGTCCACAAAACTATCGAAGCAACAACTCTAGGATTGATGTTCCAATTACCTGGTTCTCTAGGATTTAAAAGGTAAATAATATAATACATATTTTTCATAGATTATTTATTATTCATATATTATAGAGATTAATATATAATATATTATAATACTACACAATAAAACATTTATAAGTTCAAATTGTAAGTTAAAATGACTGATAAATAAAAAGAAAAGTAAATTAGTAAGATAATATTAAAAGTCACATATATAAATAAAAAAATAAAAAAACACATTTGATTAAATTTTAATTAAAGGAGGTATCCTTAAGTTCACAATTAGAGTGGTGACTTTATTTTTTTTTTTAAGGGTATGTTTTATTTAAGAATTTAGATTTATTTTTAAATTTTATTTGTATAGTCAATTATATGATTATAATTATAGTTAAGTGGTGGTGGTGGTGTTGTGACCACTAATGTTAAAAAACAAACTGTAGACATGCTTCCAAAATGCAGAAGCATAGACAAGAGGTGGGAACTCTTTTGTGACCATATTTCTTATTTGTTTATAAGAAATTTACATCCATATTCTATCTTTCATTTCTCCAATTTCATTTCTTTCAACTTTTTTGTATTTTTCTTTTGTTGTTATCTATTCTTTTTTTTTTTTTTAAAACCATGGTTGCATTTTTACAAGTGTGCCAACATCCTTATACCAAAATCGTTCTTTACTCCTTCTATTAGAAACTTAATTGTTTTCAATACGTTCTTCTTATTATTAGGAACTTAATTATTTTCAATATGTTCTTATTATTTCACATCTAATAGCTTATCTAGGTTCGATCTTTCATTCTTATTATCTTTAAAATCTCTTCAAACAATGTTGGCATTCATAAATTTACTCACTATTAAATCAATCAATTTCTTATATAGTAGACTCCCTAAGGTTGTCTAGGCTTACAGAACTACTTGGAAAACTACAACAAGATTCACCCCCTTTTAGTTTTTGTATGGCAAGACAACCATGGTGCCTATTGAATTTGAGCATAAAACTCTTCGTACAACCTTGGAGCTTAACATTGATCTTCCTGCAGTACAATGGGGCAAACTTTTTTAGATTAATGCACTCGATAAGATGAGGAAATCAACCATGCAACGCACTGAGGTAGTTCAACTACAAAGGAAGAAGTAACACGACTCTCACATAAAATCCAATAATGTTGATCCTGGCTACTGGGCCTTGATATATGACTCTTGCTTCCACAACAATCAAGGCAAGTTCACTACCTATTGGTTAGGACCCTATGAAATTGAGAATGTATTTGAGAATGGTATTGTGCAATTGACAACAATCGATCCAATCTGCTTCAAGTTGTTGGTCAATGGACATAGTCTCCATCTATACCATAAACCAACCACTAAAGATGAGTTCCTACAACAATTCACCTCTCCGCAACAATCATCGTTTCCTATAGCCGAAGGAAAAATCCTTCAACTGATCTCTTGTCTTTAATGTCAATATCACATGCAGGTCATAATAAACATTTCCTTTTCTCTAGGGAACCTTTTTCTCTATGATAAATTCTTCCATTAAATCCCATTCCACTTGTCTTTCATTCCACTCAAAACTCTACTTCACCCCCTTACTCAGTTGTTCTCTCAGCACAAGTCAACACAACCTATTTATGAATTGATACATACAATTGGCAATGATCCTCCAGGTACGCACATGTATTTATTTCACCACTTGATTTATTTGTTGCTACATGATGTTGATATTATATATTTCTATATTGCATTTATTAAATGTTAACCATACAAGAATCGACATGTGTAGACATATGATAACCTTTTTGTAGGGGGTGGGGTTAGTGTATGTCATTCGTCACCTTTTCATGTTTAGGTTTGTATAATTGTCTTAATTGCCCAAAAAGTTATGTCATTATCGTAATTAGCTCGTAGCCTTAGTACACAATGATTTGATTGATACTGCGTGAGAATTAGAAAAATTCAAATTTCCTATTACCAACCTTATGATTTTTTGTACTCATAGTCGAGTGTGTCACTCCTACTACTTTTTGATATCAGTTGTTGCACCTAGAATTTCTCTCTCCAAAGTTCTAAATTTGGTTTAAGAAGTTTTGATTGAAGGGTATTCACAAAAACAAGGTTTGTGTCTTTTGGTAAGAGTTAACAAAGGAATTTTCTCACAATGGGTAGCTCTCCATTCTACCATGAGCCAGTGGATCACTCAGTCTTACTACAAGATCAACCAAGTTTGTAGACTTTCAACAATGTGGGATTGTTAAGCAATTTTTTTAGGTTAAACGACTTTGATGGAGAAATTGCCTTCAAATTTTTAAATACATTCAATGGTAGAGAAGATCGGGTGAGAGGGCTGAGAGTTGTTTCTTCAGAAGCAAGGATAGCGTAAATCTATGGCCTACCAGTTATAGGTGATCCATAACCACATGGTCATGATGCCCGGTTAGCCAGAGCGGAAGTCACAATAAGAGGCGACCCTCGGCTAGAGGTAGACAAGAGAGGAAATAGATGGTTGTCTTTGCCTCCACCATACCCTCATATAGCCACCTATATCATCAGGTATTTCACCTGTGAAGGCCATTTTTCATGTTTTCGTGAAGTACATTTTAAATTGTTGAGTCATTTGAGACACAGACGTCAAATGAATGGACCCAATTTCCTATATACATTGTTATCTTTGAGTTTTGAGGAGGTGAAAAAGGGAAAACAAAATGTTGTAGCACATGATGGGTTAATCAATCTGTTAGTAGAAATGTCTTTGAGGGATGTATCACCCATGGGATGGGAAGAATCTGTCTCAACCAAGGAAGTCAATTACGAGATGAAGGGCCTAGTGGAAGGGTTATTATGGAACAAATAAAAACACCTAAGGGAGCCTCTAAGAAAACATTTAATCATTCTACTTCAGAACCTTCTCCTGCAACCAAAAGACCTACAACTAGGGATTCTAGCACACAAATCCCTAGTGATAAAATAATTGGTCATGAAGTTTTTTTTGCATCACAAACCCCTGTGGAAACTAGGGAAGCCAACATGGAAGAAAGAGAGAAAGGAAAAATAAGTGAGGAAGCACCAGAAAAGGAATTAGAGAAGACTCTTAAGTCTGTTACCACTAGTTCCAATAAGAGAAAGCACACAACCACTCATGGCCCTGCTGCACAATCTCCTACAACCACAACTCCTATGAAGAATTCTCAAAAGAAAAGTCCTATAGAAAATGCATAAACTTTGGTAAGGAGAAGTGTGAGAATTCATAAAAAATAAATAGTGCAATCTAATGATAACACTAGTTCAACCTAGTAAGAAATTCCTACAGTCAATATCTCTAAATACGAGCAAAGTAAAGATGAACCTCATTCTTCAGAAAAAGAGGACATTGATAGTCCTTTAAAGGATTACAACGATGTGGGGGAGGAAGTTCTTGAAGAAACACCTTTTGAGGAAATGTGTGAACAAAGGAAAGAAGAAATAGTTTCATCCCTAGATAGGCAGAGTTTCAAGGGTTAAATTACTTGGCCACTACAACTATTAAACTGGCAACACGTGAAGAACCCCAGAGTACTTCGTGGCAATTAATGATTTGGAATCTGCCTCCTATCAAGAAAGTGGAAAAGGTCAATGTTGGGGTGGGAAATGCAAAGGAAGACAATAATTCATCTAATAAGAGACCAAATGATGGTCATGTATCCCCCAAACATTTAACCTTCCATTTAGTTTCTATGGATTTTAATAAGCATGCACACTATGAACGCAATATGTGGGAATTGGAAAAGGTTAGGATGCATAAAGAAATTGACAAGCAGAAACAAGAGGTGGAGCACCTAAAGCATAAACTGGATGCAGTTACTGAAATGATTCCTCAATTCATGGAGTGTAGACCACCCCTAGGGTTATGCATTATGTTTAAAGGAATAATACCTTTTGTTTAAATTAATGATAATTCTTAGGGACCTTGCCCATGGTGTTAATACTTCCCAAGAATTCCATGACCTTTTCAAGAAATCCCTTGAATGGATGCATAATCTTCTTTGTGAATTTTATCTTCATAACCATGATGTTTCATCAAATGCTTAATGGAATCCTTTACTATTTATTGGTGATATACAATTGAAAGCATTAATGTCTGGGACCATAAACGAGGTTAAATTTGGTGACCAAATGAGGTGATACAAAGATAAGGAAAGGACAATAGCTTTGCCTTTATGACCAAAAAGTAGTAAACTTGCAACCATGTACTTTGATTGGTTACACATTACATATGGTTCCAGCCATCTAGAGCTCGGGGTCAAAATATTTGACATAAGGGAACATGTTTATAAGGAGTTTGAAAGAATGCCTTATCATGAAGGACAAAGAGATGTTGAGGGAATAATGCAATGATGAGAGAGAATCCCTATGTCATTAAGGAAATTTGAGCCTCACAACTTGATCAATTTTAGGGCAGCAATGCAACTTGTACCTAGATACATACAACTAGGAAGACAGGCAAGGTCCGAGCACATGTTTCCTTTAACCTTTCAACCTCTTGTTCTTATGTGGCCTCTCTATAGTTGTATTGAAAATGAATTGAATGAGAAACTATAAATCAGTAGGCGAAGCAAGTTGGAACATAGCAGGGGATTCTACTGGAACATAGGAAGCAACAACGACGGAGGGAAAAACATTGGATATTTCAGAATGAATGTGAAAACTAGGAACTTCTTAGTGCTAGAGGACCAACACTAGACTTGGTAGGGGGGAAATGATAGGACAAGGATTTGTCATTATTTTGATAACATTTTTCTAAGTCTAGGATAAGTCTTTCATACGATTTATTTCCTGTTCACTATACTTTATTTCATATAGTTAAAGATTTGGTTGCTATTTGGTTGGCTCAATGACAAGCAACCACATAAACTTTAGTCTCATGGTTTGGGATTTTATAACTTTAGACAAATACAGTTGAACATTAATTCATTTTTAAATGTTATATAATATACATATATATGATAATCTACTGTTAAAATGATAGTTAATCATATGGTGAATGAATATGTGTTGCATATAATGTTGGATATGTGTTGACTTGTTCCTATTAAACATTTATAATGCAAATCAATTCATTGAAGGAAGTATAACTGAGCAAAAATCAATATGATTACTCATGAAGACTCAGTCCTGCAGCTAAAGGAACAATGTTGAAACCAGTTTGAGAATAAAGTTGGTGACATCCAGGAGAAGATTGAATCAAGAAGATGTTCTTAATGCTGAGAAAATCTAGGAAGTAGTGGGAGTTGGATATGTTCTCCGTGCTCGTTGAATAAGTTCTTGTTCCTACCTTTATGAAATTATTTTCTCCTACTTCTTAGTTGTAATAATGTATCCACCTATTCTCTTATTGTGATCAGTTAGTAGTTAAGTTTCCTTCTTTATAAATAAGTACTACTCTCCTACGTGAGAGGGAGGGAAATAGTTAATTCAGAGATATCTAATTCTGAAATAATGTACTCTGTTATATTTTTTAGCTTTACAAATACAGTCATACTTACTCTTACATGAATGCAATAATAAATTTTTGAAGAATCATCCCCTGTAATTGAATTCTGGATACTCACTCAAGGGGGCCCACTTGGTGAGTAATCCTTGGTAGCATTAGTTTCATTTCCTGCAACTCGTAGTTTGATTCCAACATTTGTCTGTTCCTACAGCCAAAGTAGGAAGAATAGTTAAAGTATTATGAATTGAGCATTAGAATTTTACTCAACATTAGTAATTTAGTTCAATTACTTTCTAATTATTTGCTTCCTGCATCCATAAATTAGGTTTTCTTTCAACTCTTTGTTCCTGCAGCTTCAGAGATAGCATGGATTGAGTAGGCACTTAGTGCATATATTGTGCAGACCCATTTAAAGTAATACATCCAAACATAGATGATTAAATGAACCTTCATAATGAGAGAGATAATTACTCAGATAGGATGTCCAATCCTTGAGTTGAGTTAAGAACCTAGTTATTGATCCCTTTTGTGAAGTCAAGCAGCATGCTTTGAAAAACCCAATGTTTTCACAAGTTTGAGAGTACAAATATTCAAACCAGTGTTTCCATCTATCAAGCCGCATTTGAATCTATAATTATTTATCAAGACCTCTATGTGCAAAGGTTGATTGTGGGGGTGATTTAGCGACTTATCATCTTATTTTGAGAAAGACATGTAATGAGGCAAGGTCAAGTGACCTACCATTATTTGGAATCGATCGACATCAAGGTCCTTTAGCACAGTTGTTTCCAGAAGGGTAGTTTCAAGAATATTTTTGTGTGATGGTGAGATCTTAATCAATTCTAGAATAGAAATGTGGGCATGGGTTCAGTGTAATTGATCAACTAAATTGTAATTTTCCACTGGGATTGATGATACCAATTGTTTTGATGTTGAGAGTTTTTTTTTGTCGTGACTGGTTGTTTGGATGAAGAGGCTACCCCCGTAAGAGTAACCTTGGACTGATTCCTCGTCACAACATTGTCAGATTCAAACTCTTTCTTATCTTTGATTATAATCACATTAACTGATTGGTCACATGGTTCACACATATGGATCACATTTTCATTAATAACATAGGTGTAGTTCACTTTGGATCCTTGATTTTTTTATGATTCTTCCAATTCGTAAGAGGGAAGAGGTTGTTTAAAAGCCTTGTGATTTCTATTTGAATGGTGTCCATCAATGGTGACAGTTTTGTTAATAATCAAGTCTTGTATGACTGCTTTAATTTCATGCATTCATTGGTTAAATGTCCCTTGTTCTTGTGACGTTCACAAAAATTGTTATCATTCCACCACTTGGGCTTGACTGTTGGTTCCCAAGGATTTAAATATGGTAATGTAATGATCTTATTAGCCAATAAAGTCTCCAATGTTGTTTCAAGTGGTTCTTCCAGAGAAGTAAAGTTGTGCTTTGGTTTAGCTACCCATGGTGCATTGTCTTTGTGGATGTCTTGGTTATGCTTTGGATTTGATGAAACATTTAAGTTGTTCTTAGCAGCTTGGATGCTACTAGAGAGATTTAATATTGATTCTTTGGGTTTGAAATCAGATGAATCAACCACTCCATCGTTGACCACACTTTTATTATTGTTCCAATGTTTTTTCTTGTCTTTTTTATTTTTGTTATTCAGATTTTTTGAGGGTTTAGTGTCTTTGTACAAGGTATTCTCACCCTTCTTCACAAGAACTTTTTCAATTTGGATAGCGCTGTCCACTAATTTATTAAAAGCAACATAAGTTTGCATTTGGAGGGCATAGTTCATTTTGGGTACCAAGTTATTGATGAAGATATCTATCTTCTCTGTTTCCAAGATTTGCAAGGATGTCTTGTGAATATCTTTCTCCATCTTTGGAGGAATTTGACAAAAGTTTCAGCAGTGTGTTGCTTGGTGTTACACAAGTTCAACATGGCAAGTGTGGAAGATGTTATAGGAATACTATTGGATGAATTTTTGTATGAGTTCGTCAAATGCCTGATTGTCTGGTGAGAGTTTAGTGAATGATTCCAAAGCTTGACCTCTAAGGATCTGAGGGAAGATTTTGATTAGGTACATCTTCTCATGTATAAATTCCATACTAAGAGCATAAAATTATCTCACGTGATCTTGAGGATCACCATCTCCATTGTACTTGTCATAATTTGGTATTTCAACTTTGGGAGTAAATGGTGGCATGTATAGATTTTTGTCAAATGGAAAGTGACATATAGATTCTAGTGAATACTTGTTGGAATATTGTTCCTTTGCATTCTTCAACTCCCTGAGTTAAAATCTCACCCCTTATAGTTTTTGATTAAGGATAGTGATTAGAGACTCTTCCTCATGTTGTAATAGTCTTTCAACATCAAAATTTGGAGGCAGTTTGACCCATGTGGAAGCTAGATGCATGAAGTACTTATCTTTGTCTAGTTGCATGAACATTTGCATCATCTTTTGGAAATGCTTATCTTTTTAACATATTCTAATTTATTCTTCAGTAGGTTCCTCAACTGAGAAAAAGAAGCTATTATGCTGGCTATGTTGTCCTTGACTAGACCCCATATCAAACCCTGACATGTTTGGCTCTTTTTGATGTTCAATATGAAATGATTGGTATTAAGGACTTGAATTTTGGATTAGGGGTATTGATTGATGAATGGATAATGTAATTTGATTCAAATTCATTTATGTAGATCTTGGTTTTTGGACAAGACAAAGATCCAGTGGTAGGATCATTGAAAGCCTTGTCTTTTGAATCAAGACCGACAATCTATTGTTGGCTTCTAGTCCATACTAGCATGAAAGTCAATGAGAGCGAGAACGAGGAGTATCAAGGTGGATTATATCAATATCTGGTTGCTTAATTGACAACTCATCTTGAGAATTGAGGGGAAATTATGTCTTGAAGATTGATGATGAACTTGGTGCAAGGAGTCGGAGTTAAGGCTTGATTGCCTAAATAAACGACATGTGCGACCAAATCAATTAGGATCTAATTTGATGAAAGAGGATGAGAATAGTTGAGTACTCAAGAAACTAGGATGATTAGATGAAGGTAACCAAGATGAAGCTCAAGGACACTGATCAAGATAGACTGGAGATCTCATTGGGCAACTGAATCAGAGGTCAAACGATGATGTCAAAGGTCAAAATCAAGCTCTTGATGTCAAACGATAACAAACTGATAAGACAAAAGGAAGCTTTCATATGTTTATTCTTAGATAGGGATACAATAATATGGTGGAAGTTGTATGATTGTGTGACCAAATTCACAGGTTGATACGATAATGTGGTTAAAGCAATTAGGGATTCTTCTTTGTATGATAATTTCTATTGGATGATGCGAGAGGAAGTAGCTACTCATACGATAAAACAATCATATTGTATGACAAAGCACTGGCTCATATAATGAGATTCTCTATAGGATGATAAGGTGCTAAAATGGACAGTTTGCCACTTGTTTTTCAAGAAAATCTTGGACAAGTTGGGATATTCTTAGATAATTTTGACAATGTCTGAGTGTGTTTTGATAGATTTTGGTAGAGTTGTAAGTTTTGATCAAACACATCAAGCACATCAGCATGGGGAGATCAAGCACATTTTATCTCTAAAGGCAATGGTCATAGTGTCCAAACCCTTGCTCTCAAACTTAGGCACACTTCAAGAGCTAATCAGAATACGACCAATATCAACTAGCAATGTGTTAACATTATCGTAATAATCGACTCCTAACGCTCAAGAAGGAATGATATGGTGAGTGTATTGGGAGAGTTACTATCTCCCTTACACTTGGATTATCTCACTTTTGGAGGTGAACCAGGTAGCTTCTACACTAAAGTGTTTAGTCTGGGCATCCATTCGAATACACCCCACATAGTCACACAAGCGTGATTGAGGCCTATAGCCCTATGAATAAATGCACTCACCTTCCGAGACTTTAATCTCAAAGAAGTATTTGATTATAGTAGGTTGGAAGAGGTTGACTTTGCCTTGTTCCCACTTGAGTCGTTCCCAGGATATTTTTTCCTCAACCAGCAGGATCGCCAAAGGTAACGAAATAAATGAAATAGATTGGCAACATAGGAATCTAGATTTATGATTTTCCACTAGGGAAAAGAGCATAATCTCCTATCCATGTTGTTTTCTCCCAAGCACATCAAACAATTTGTTCATTCCTAGGTATTTTTCTAAGTGAGAAAATCAACTAGTCTAGGTTTCTGATTGTCCAGCTAGACAAGAGCATACTCCCCTATCAATGATTTGAATACTATAAAGTACCTTGATTAAGTGTGCCTAAGAAAATTAATTATTGCAAACACAAAGTTTAGTTGTAATATCCGAGGCAAAATGCAAGTAATTCATTAGTAGTCTTGACTGAATCTCTTCGACAAGTTATCCTACAACCACAAATAAGTTAGTAGTTTCACAAAGATCGTTTGAAATAGTGGCCTTTGACAAGAGAAATCTTCTTCAAATTGGCATGAAATCACTAGTTAGACTGCCAAATAGATCAATCAGAAAGTCAACAAGACAAGATTAGTAGTTAGAAACAAAAAACCAAGTCAATCAAACCCTAAAAATTGCTCTCTATCTTTGGTATGAAAAACCCAGACAGTGCCCCTTTTCACCATAAAATCGTACGATAAAATTCAATAAGAGAAATGACAAAACCATAAAGGATAGCCTATCGTACGATAATTATCACTATATGAAATGATGAAAATTAACAAACCATAATAGTGTATGAGCATCATACAGTACAAAATGATGAACCAGTTTCACCATAATATTGTACAATAATTTGTACTATTTTATACGATTTTCTATGGAGCTTCAAAAATCATAAAATAAATAAGCATGAAGTGAGGCCAAAATCTGAATTATGAGCCCCAAAGTGGGTGCCATAAATGTGTGTGTGAAAAGTGGTTAGCACAAACACTTCAATAAATCCTTACATCCATGGGTTAGTAACATGATATTCAATCAACAAAACAAAATGAAAACCCATTAGAAACTAATTTATTGCTTCCTAGATGAAGCGAGTATGGTTTATTTTGTATTGCTCTCAGATTTAGCATGTAGAATAGTGACTAGGCTACTTCAAAATGGAAGATTCATTGTGAGTATGATGCAAATATTGCATTATCTACTCTAGGATCTTGCTAAGACAATGCAACTATAATGTAGAAAGATGAAAGTAAGCTAAGAATGAAACTAAGAGCCATTATCCATTATGTTAAATGATATGTAGATGATCTAAGAAACAAAATGCTATGCAAGATAAGATTCCTATAATGCACTATAAAACCCTAGATGAAATTTAGCATTATTTACTTTCAAATGAGGGTGGGATGCATAATGTCTTGATTGAGATTGATTTTATAGAAATTCCATGAGAATGAATGGCTGTGATTCAATCTTTAAGAGAGGTTGAGATTCTTTCTCCCTAAATCCATGTGAGCTTAATACACATGATTAGGCATTGATTGGTAAAATTTATGCTTGTTTGGTTGTAGATGAGACGAAATAACAATTTTCTCCCTTTAATTCCTTTTTAATTTGAAATTGATGTACACACATGTGTTGAATGGGTTAACTTAATTAAAAGGAAGTTAGGAATATTAAGGGACTTTGATTTATCAAATTAATAACCTTGATGTTAGAATTTGAGTTTTGTTTGATGGTTATTGACTTATTATGCAAGTAGATTGATTGAATTTACTCACATAATTAGGCCTAGTATTTAAATGCCTTTGATTAGGTTTTTAGGCCAATTAATCGAGATTAGGGGCTATTAGTTTACTAGATGAATTATAGTTGATTACAGGGGTAAGAAATTCTAGATGTATGCTTAAGGAATTAAACAATACTTTCCTAGCCCTAATACCAAAGAAAGACAAATCTGACAACTTTGAGGATTTTAGGCCAATTGCACTATGTAATACTATTTATAAACTGCTCACCGAGACCATATAAAATAGACTACAAAAAATGCTCCCCTTTCTCATTAGTGAAGATAAAATAGACTTTGTCCCAGGGACGTATATATATGATGGGGTAATCATTTCCCAAGAAGTTGTTCTCCTAATTAAGAAGAATAAGGAATCGAGCATGCTGATTAAGTTAGACATTAAAAAGTCATATGATAAAGTTGATTGTCACTTTCTATGAAAATGCTTGGAAGTATTTGGATTTTCCAAGAAATGGATTAACCTTATATATGAATGCATATCATCCCCTAAATTTTCCACCCTTATCAATGGAACCCCAAAAGGTTTTTTTAGTGTATCTAGAAGACTGATACAAGGGGATCCCATATCTCCCATCCTATTTATCATTATGGCATAATCTTTTGGAAGATCTATAAATAAAGGAAAAAAATATGAATATTCTCAAAGGAATCAAGATTACTAGTGATTTGGATCCCACCACACATCAATAATTTGTGGATGACACCATGTTGCATGGACAGGGAGGGAGACAAGAAGCTCAAGAATTTTAAAAAATACTTGAATATCGTACGAAAGTTTTAGGATAGGAAATAAGAAAAGTGAAATACAAAATCTTTTTCTTTAATGCTGATAGGAGCACATAAAATGCAATATGTAACATTTTGAAATTCAAAAATGTGAGATGCCTTGTAAATACCTTGGATTACCCCTTGATAAAGGTTGCAGGTCCACAAAATTATGTGACCAGATGGTGTCAAAAATTAAAAATAAAATAGAAGCTTGGAAGGGCAGATGGCTATCCTCGGCAGGGAAAGCTACTATGTTACAATCTATATTATCAACAATGCCAATTTAGCAGATGTCCTGCATAAATCTCCTAGTGGTTAAAAATGAAGAACAAAACAAACACCTAAGAATGTTCTTCTGGCAAGGGATCGAGGACAAAGATAAAATGTCCTTATTGGCATGGGAAAAGGTATGTAGACCTAAAGAGGAAGGTGTGGCAGGGATAAAGAGTATAAAATAATAGAGTAAAGCTTTAGGAGCAAAATTAGTTTGGGGAATGTATAAAAATCCTCACTTAAAATGGGCCAAAATAATTTGTCATAAGTACTTATATAAAAATGATCTAACAAATATTTTTAGGACTATAGCCCCCTCCCCCAAAAAGGGATCATGGATCTGGAACTTTGTGTTAGAATGTAGAGGCACTATAACTAAGAAATTAACTTGGAACATTGGAAATGGAGGAAAAGCTTTGTTCTGGTCAAACTCATAGGGGGGATACATAACTATTGAAAAGATGTCCAACTTTGTGAACTCTAAGACCCTCTTATAAGCTAGATGGGGAAAATATGTTAAAGATTACATTGAAGTAATGAACGGGGATATTTTTAATTGGTGGAGGTGGAAGTCATTAGAAGACACCAATATTTTAGATAGGGAAAAAGAAGAGCTCTTAAGTACCCTAAGAATGAGGAATGACACTTTTCAATCAGGTGAGGAAAAACTGGTGTGGGATGGCTCAAAATTTGGTGATTATAATGCCAGAGATGGATACAACTATCTAGTGAGTAAGAAGATAAGGTCGAAGGAAAATATCCTACTGGAACCATGTTGGGATAAGAAATGTTTACCCAAAGCTGGGCTATTTTCATGGCTCGCACTTCAAATATTATCCTAACTATGGATAAATTTAGAAGGATGGATTATGAAGGGCGAAGTAGGTTCCCTTTACGTGAAAGGGAAGGGGAAAATACATATCACATACCCCTAACATGTAAATTCTCCCACCAATGCTAGATGTGGCTACATAATAAACTTGGCTGGATCTCAACGGTTCCAAGAACTATTTTGAGCATGTCTCAAGCATGGCCTATTAGAAACAAGGTTTGTTTGTATGATGGTATTTGGACAATAGCACCATCTATTATCATATGGGAGTTATGGAAAGAACGTAATAGACACATTTTTAAGGACAAAAGCATGGGTTGGGAACAACTCACTAACAAAATGGAGGCAGCTATTATCAAAATTATGAATAATAGAACCATGAATAAAAAAAAGTGGAGACCAAGATGTCTTATTGGGATGAGAAAATGAGGGGTATTCGGATTGGACTAAATATGCCTCCCTTTATTAGACCCAGGGATAAGGAGAATAAATGCAAAAGGGCTAAATATAAATGGACACCTCCTAAGAAAGGGTGGTTCAAGCTCAAATTTGACGGTGCCTCGTGAGGTAATACTGGCAAGGTAGGGATTGGGGGATGTATTAATGATTCATATGGATTAGATTTGGCTAGCTTTACAAGACCAATAGGCATGGAAACCAATAATATGACATAATTTATGGCTCTTGTAGAAGGGTTGTTGATTTGCAAACATACGAGGATTGAGAAAGTAACTATTGAAGGTGATTTTGCAATTGTGATCAATGCTCTAAGGAAGGGATCTATGCTCATTTGGAGGATAAATGTGATTCTCTCTAGGGCACTACACTTAGTTCAATCCTTCAAGAAAACAACATTCAACCACATATATATAGAGGGCGATTCTAGAGCAAACGAGCTTGCAAACAAGGGACTGATGAAAATATCATTTTGTAAGATAGGAATGATAGAAGATCGTCTAAAGAAGGGATAATATAGAGTGTGACATACAGAGGCAGAAGGATAGTAGAGTGCTCTATGAATGGATATTCTAACCTTATATCTATAAGGATTAGAGTGACAGATATACATTGATATGTACAATTAGATGAACTGAGGTAATTCTAAAATTATAAATAAAACAAATCATTCATTTAAGATAAATTAACATTCCTATAAAAAAATAGAAATTTGTAAACTGGGATAGTTAAAATATAAAAATAAATACATAATCAACATAAATATAAAATAAGCATCTCATATATATATATATATAATCATCTTTTCATAGTAATAAGAAACATATTCATGGGAAACCCGAAGAATATTATTCATTTAAAACTTCCACTGTAAATGGAGGATGATTTATTATGAAGGGTTTTGCCACAAGATAGGTTGAATTAGTGATATCTTGATGTGTTTCCTATCATGATTACCCAACCAGACATTACTACGAGCTCATTCGATGTCTAAATGGGAATAAATTAGGATTTGTGTGTCCCTTTCTTAAGCGGTATTTCCTTTTCGATACACTTATCTAAATTTTTGTATGATTTTAGGGGATTTTAGAACTTTGAGAGTCTTGAATAATCACCACATCATGGCATCATTGAGTAGTAATGTCACATCATTGTTAGAAGGACAATCCACCTTGGAGTTGATAGTACTAAGGCTTATTAATGGACTCGCATATGAATTTCATTCTCATTAGGGAAGTCTTAAAAGGTTTAATTTCCTACTCTATCTCCTGCTTTACCTTGAAACTGCAAACTGTTATTAAGGATGGATACTTCAGTGAAGCTGTTTGGAAAGAAATGGCAAATGAAAATCATAGATATAGTGACAGAAGAGCGCTTGGAAGGTATCCTCGAATTCCCCCATGAACTGGTTATTGGAGCCATTATGAAAATGTTTGGTGAAGAATATGTCTTTAATGAGGATAGGACTAGGGATAACTCTGATATTTCCTCCATATTTCCCACTTTAGCTATGTATTTGGAAAGGGATAGGGACATGGTCAAGGGAATTTATAAAATTATTTTTATCATTGACATTTTGGTTGATCTAGATAGAGTCTTATTAAACATTGATGATAATTTGATGATACCAAAATATAGACATTACGACACAATAATGTGGAGAAACAAGCCAATACCAAAATATCTTATTTTGTGGATTGAGGAGTGGTATTGGTTTGAAATAAGGGTGCCAAAAATTACCCAAAATTTGAATTTCCTCCTATTTCTTTTTCATATTAAAAGACCTAATCACTGCTTCTGGTTTTCCCAAAACCTTTCAGAGGAAGGAATCATAAGATATGATGAAGTACTGAACATTTCCAATCCATCATTCCTCAATGATGATGAAAATAAAGGGGGAGATGATGGAGAGTCCAAAGGTAGCACTGAGAAGGGTGGAATAGAGGTTGCAAAAGGGCTACGAGAGAAAGGGACATTTTTGGGCCAAGCGAGGCTCACAACGATGGGAAGGGTAAAAAAATAAAAATAGGTTAATTCATATTACTATCAGGATAGGTTAGGACCGTGGGTGGTGATGGGACAATAATTTGTCTCTATTTTATGTTGATTTTTATACTCTATTTTTAGACATTACCAAGACATTTATGAACCTTTAAGTATTTGAACTTGTGATCATACTATAAGTACACTCATAACCACCAAAGACTATGGGTAGTTAGTAGTGACATATTTTGCTAAACATTATAAATCTATTGCAGTATTTCATAAAAATATTTAAATGTGTGTTCTAGTATTTGGATTGAGTTGAATAGTTGACTTGAATATATATATATATATATATATATATATGCATGTGCTACTAACCTGCTAGAAAAGAGGAGCGGCTTGAGAGTGGATCGACAACATTAAAGAGGAAATGACAAAGTCTCAGCTGCGATGAGGAGAACCGTTATGACACCACGATACATGCCTACTACATTGGAGGAATCATCATCTCAAGGAATATAGGAACATAACTCTACGATATTTTCTCAGCGGTCATACTTTGTCGATTCGGTTATCAAGACTTTACGACATTCTATCGTGGGCTGTTACATTCTCCTTTCTCTATGGCATGAATTAGTCTGACTTTATCTGTATGCTTTGAATAAACATCAAGCCTCTATATAAAGGGATATGATCGTTAGTTTTTAGTTATTTGGATAATATACTATTGTTGCATTTGCACAACAAAGTTACTCTTTCTGGTTTTGTGCATTGTTTTCATTATGATGTAATCAATTTCTGGAAATATAATGAAGGAGTGATTTTGAGTCATATTCTGTGTTAGTAGTTAGCATAAGCCAACCAAGGGGCCCCACTTGGGAAGTGGATTAGATTAGACTAGGCTAGCATTTCTTCCAGCATTTACAACATTTTAAGTAGAGTTTACTGTTTCCTCCTGCAACATTACAACTCATGTATGTTCTTGCAGCAATTGCAAGGATAATTATAGTGAATGCTTTGGGTTGATAGAATAGGTTTAAGTTGAGCTTACATTTTTAGCATTAATTTCATTAAGTAGTTGTGTGTGTTTACTTTCCTGTAGCAATAGTGTAGGTCTCTTTCATTTATTTTTCCTTCCTGTAGCAGAAGTGATATGACTCTTTGAGAGACTTAGTGCACAAATCGTGTTGTCCCATTTCAAGTATACATCCTTGGTTGAAAATTCAAATTTACTTCATGGTAGGAAAAGTAATCCTTAGTTTGAATACATTATTCCTTGGAGAATCTTTGTCATGATTATTATTACCTATTGTGGGGATGTTCATTTTTGGCATCGTTGTCGGGGATGGTGTCAAGATGAGAACCTTATTGAGTCATTTTTAATTTTTAGATAGTTCCTTGCTTTCTAGATAGTAGTTTTCAGTCTCGAACTTGCTTCACAAGTTTATGTAATTACTTGCATGCATTGAAGAGGAAGAAGACAAGAGGACCATGAAAAATTCCTTCCAAGAGAATTTGTTAATCTGAACGAAGAATTTAAAGAATTTGAATTACCTTTTGTTGACACAAGTCTTGGATTTCCTACAACATCTTCATCTGAAGCAGAGCCTTTTGATCTAGTTGGCCTTTGACCTTTTGCTGAAATTTTGGCTAGTTTTCTTGACAACTCCATTCCAAGTGCGCCTATCATTTATATTCCTGTGGCTAATGTTCCTTTCCAAAAACAAATCCATTTCCAAATACCTCCAGTAATGGCACAACCTACCTTTCCATTTCCTCTTCCTAGCCTTATCAACAATGCTAACCTCAAAAACATACCCACTGCTGCACTTCCAAAGTTCTATGGCCTAATAAATGAGGACCCTGAAACCTTTTTGTTTGAGTTTGACATTATTTGTCGAAGCTTTGACTACAACACTGATGGACACAAGCTCAATTTGTTTCCATAAACATTGAAGGATTCTACCCTAAGATGGTTTATGGGATTAGGCGCTAATGCAGCAACCAGCCACAACCCAATCCTAACAACAAGCAAAAACATAAACCTATTTATGCTATTGATACTTAGCAGTACCCTTCCTATGCACTAGAGATATCTGATATTCACTTGAGATCTGGTACTACTCTGCCTACACCTAAACCTCCTATTATAACGGAAGTTACAGACATTCCTGCAGCATTAACACCACTTCCAGAAGCTACTTTTCCAAATACTGTCCAACCAACTGATATACCAAGTTAAACCGATATTCACACCTCAGTTAATCCTCCCTTTCCACAAAGGCTTAGCATGGAAAAAGCTATATTGCATGAAGAAATATCATTTGATATCCTTAAACAGTTAAAAAATATGCATATCCAGATTCTACTATTTCAAGCTATTAAATATGTTCCTCTTTATGGAAAAGCCATTAAAGAAGCATGCCTCAAAAAGCTTGGACGTAAGAAAAAGGATCCCCAAATAGTACATGTTATAGGTCAACTTGCAGATATTATGTTGGGAAAGATAGTCATTCCAAAGTACTCTGACCCTGGAAGCCCAGTTGTTGATCTTATAATTAATGGTCAGTCTATGACGAATGCTCTAGTAGTTTTGGGAGTAGCCATAAATATTATGACTAAGGATACAATGCATAGGTTGAGTATAGAGAGATTGAGAATCACTCCAATAGTCTTACAACTTGTAGACAGTTCCACTGTCACCCCAGATGGCATCATAGAAGATATAGTAGTCACATTGGATTCCTGGGAATATCTTGCTAACTTCCTGATATTATCACCTAAGGTTAATTTCGCTAGTTATCCAGTTATCCTTGGAAGACCTTGGTTAAACACTACTAATGCTAATATCAGTTGTAGATTAGATAACATGACAATTTCAAATTGCCAAGAAATCAAGAAGCTAGCATTATATCCCCCTGCCCAGCCCCAACCAGATTTAAGTACTCCTATTTGGCCAGATTTGGGAGACGAGGAAGAAGAGCCAAATTATGTTGCTCAACTAACGATGTTACGTAGACAATCGTTCTTGAAATTTCAAGAAGATGATGATGTGATTCAAAGTATCCTTACTAATGATTGTGTTATTGAAAAAGATATTTATGAAAGCTCTGTTCTATAGTTGTCTACCTATGAGGACTATGTTTTTCTAGTAGGCCCTAATATTATCCATCAATTACTACCTTGTGAGATATATACAAGCCCAATACCTAAGGCATCAATGCTAGAGTTGACAACTAATGTGGAACTCTCTCCTGGTCACAATCTTCATGTTAACAATAAATTGCCACCACACCAATTGGCATTGTTAACTCAACTCCTTTGTAAGCACAAAAAAACATTTGCTTGGGAATATGGAGACATGATAGGCTTGCTTGAACCCAAAGATCTGCACATATAGAATCTACATCAATGAACTCAGTCTACCACTCCACCAACCTCAGAGAAGAATTAACCCAACCTTATGAGAAATTGTAAAAACTGAGCTACAAAAGTTGATGGATGCTAGTTTTATTTATCGAATCTCTGAAAGTAAATGGGTATTAGCTTTGGTCATAGTGCCTAAAAATGGGGCTAAATGGATAATATGTGTAGATTATAGGGAATTAAACAATGCAACAAAGAAAGACCATTTTCCCTTACCATTTATTGATCAAGTTCTAGACACCTTAGCTGGTAAGAAGTACTTCTCTTTTCTTGATGGATACAATGGTTATAATCAAATTAGCATTGCTCCAGAGGATCGAGAGAAGACAAAATTTACATGTACTTGGGGAACATATGCATATTTTTTGTTAACATTTGGCTTATGTAATGCACCAGCCAAAGGGCCATAATCAACATTTTTGTTGATATATCACATGATTGCATGGAAATATACATGGATGATTTCACCACATTTGGTGTTACTTTTGAGGAAGCTTTGAAGAAATTGGAAAAGTGTCGATCAGATGTCAAGAACACAACTTGTCCTTCAAAAGTGAGAAATTTTTCACGCTGATACAAAGAGTGGTGCTAGGACACTTCATCTCTGAAGATGGCATCCAAGTAGACCCTGCAAAAATTGAGGTAATTCTTACATTGTCTAGACCTACTAAGAAAAAATACGTTAGATCCTGTTTAGGACATGCTGGCTATTATAGGCGCTTCATCCAAAATTTCAATTAGATAGCAAGTCCACTATACACCTTGCTTACAAAAGAGGTCGAGTTTGCAGGGACATCGACCTGTGAGGAATCCTTCCTACAACTCAAGTCCCTTTTAACAACTGCACCAGTACTTAGAGGGTATGATTGGTCTTTACCATTCCACATACATACAAATGCTTCTGACTATGCAATAGGTGTTTTCTTAGGACAAATGTCTAATAACCTTGAAAATGCTATTTACTATATCAACAAAAGTTTACATGGGCCATAGTTAAATTATACAGTTACTGAAAAAGGATTACTGGAAGTGGTTTATGCTTTGAATAAATCCCACCATTATGTAACTAGCTATCCAATTTTTTTTCATACTAACCATTCAGCAATCAAATATCTTATGAACAAACCTACCATCTCAGGCAGGCTAGCAAGATGGCTTCTTCTTTGGCATAAATTTGATATAACAATAATTGATAAGCCAGTGAAAGAAAATGTTGTAGCTGATTATTTATCCAGTCTCCAGAATGCTGACAATGATACTTCTGTGATAGATGATGCATTCCCTAATGAAAATTTCTTCTATATTGTTGTCAAGAGCCCATAGTATGCTGATACAACTAATTACCTTGCAGGTGAAAAGATGCCTACACATTTCTCTCCTAAGGACAAAAGAATGCTTGCTGAGAAAAGTTTTCAATTCTCTTGGATTGACAATACATTATTCTATACTGGTCCAGACCAAGTCATTAGAAGGTGTGTACGTGAAGATGAAACATATGATATCTTCCATGCTTGTCATGATGAGTCATGTGGAGGACACTTTGTAGCTAAGAGGACAACTCTGAAAATGTTAACAATAGGTTATTACTGGCCCACACTTCACAAAGATGCAACCAATTATACCAAAAAATGTGATAAATGCCAAAGGATGGGTCGTCCAACAAAATGAGATGAAATGCCTTTACATCCAAAAGTGGTTGTAACACCATTTGATAAGTGGGGCATGGATTTCATTGGTCCTATAGACCCTCCATATAATGGAAAGTCTTACATGTTGGTATGCACCGACTATCTAACCACATGGGTTGAAGTGAAGGCCATGAAGCATGCACATGATCATAAGGTAGCAGAGTTCCTATATGAAAAAATCTTCACCCGTTATGGTGTGCCAAGAGAGATTGTAACTAATCAAGGAGCACAATTCACATCAAACCTTATCACAAAACACATGAAGGAATACACTATTAGACACATGAAGTCCAGTCCCTACCATCCTCAAGCCAATGGTTAGGTAGAAGTCACCAACAAAAAAATTGGAGCAATTATAACAAAAATAGTTCACCTTCACCGTCGTGACTGGAGCAGCCAACTTTCAGAAGTTGTATGGGCATACAGAACCACATGGAGTACAACCACATGATTCACTCCATTTGAATTACTATATGGGAAAGCAGCCATGTTTCCAATTGAGTTCAAGCACAAAACATTGGGTACTGCTCTTGATTTAAATATTGACCTTCTTGTAGCACGACGAGACCGTCTGCTACGTCTCAACTCGGCTGAAATGAGAAAATATGCATTGGAGCGCACAAAGATAGTATAGAAACAGAGGAAGAAATGACATGACTCTCACATTAAGAAAAAACAATTTCAAGTAGGTGATTGGGCATTACTATATGATTCCAGATTCTAAGAGACACTAGGAAAGCTACAAACAAGATGGTTGGGCCCATATGAAATAGACCATGTCTTTGACAATGGAGCAGTCCAGTTGACAACTATTGATCTAGTGCATTTCAAAATATTGGTCAATGGGCATCGACTTTGTCTCTATCATCAGCCCCACACCAAAGATGAATTCCTGCAACAATTTAGAGATACAACTCCAATAGTGCAACAGGTAATACTTCCTGTAGCATAGGGTACAAACCTTCTTCCTGCAGCTTCAACAAAACATAACATCATGTATGCTCATAATAAAAACTTCATTTTCAAATGAAGTTCCATTCTCCATTCATTTTCTATATTCTTATTTCCAACCCATTCCACTTCTCTACCTTCCACTCACCCATCCTCCATGTCATCACCTTTTCCCTATTTCTAAGTTTCAAATAAGAGCCACATCAGTTGACGCATGCATCTGCCGCACTTGTTCTTCTCTCACCACCTTTTTTGCACATGCGGAAACTAAATGGAAGGTACAACTTTTCACTTTCTTTCCACTTTTAGCACATAGATTTTGGTAATTATATCTAATACTGCAATAAATCTATAATTAAGGTGCTACGCCAGTTTCTTACCCCGTGCCAAGTGTGACAAGTGTGGACACTTGTCTTAATTTCGTAGGGGGCAGGGAAGTTTCTAAGTTTTCATGTCATTTTTAGTTGTCCCTATCATTTCTCATAAGATTACCTGTCAACTCAAATATGTACTTGTCCCTTGTTTCACTGAGCCCTTTTAATTTCTCGCACAAGTGTCATATCATAATTCCTGAATAATCCCAAATTTTCTAACTTGACGTGACCCTGAAAGGACATAATTAAGCTATGTGAAAACTTGCACTTAAAATAACACTTAAAGTTATAATTCCTTTTGTGAAAGTGTCATTATTGCTTGTATTCAAATACAACATAAATATTGCAAGGAAAAAAAATTTGTAAATTCAGGGTGATTCAAAAGGGAATAAGGAATTTGGAAATTGCAGAGCAAAGGAAATTGACAAATTGACAAATTGACAAATTACAGTAGAAATGTGAAGGAAGCATTTGGAACAAATGGGAGGGCAATTGATGCAACATGAGCCCATGGTTCATGGTGTTATTCTCACAGATGTTGAAGCAGTTCGAAGATTCAATGCGTGTGGATGGCTGGTGTATTTCTTGCAACTGACATAATTTGATGAGGAGGTAGGAGCAGAATTTATGAGTACATTTGAGGAGGGAAAGGCAACCGTATGGGGTTTAACAGTTGTCACAATAGAGGAACACATAGCAGAAGTAAATGGATTTCCAACAATTGGGGAACATTATCCCAATGATCATGACGCTAGGTCAACTCAAGCCCATTTTACTCTTCCTACATACCCTCCATTGGAGATAAACAAGCAAGGATGAAAATGCATGTCACTTCCTCCACCATTCAATGAGTTGGCAATGCACATTATAAGGTACCTAACCTATGAGGTAAGATTTTCTCATTTACATGCACATCATTTCAAATTACTTAGCTATGTAAGGCATAGTCTTCCAATAAATGTTCCCAATTTTTTGCATAACATGCTAAGTATTAGTGCCGAGGATACCCAGAAAGGGAATACAAATCTTGTCTCTCACCATGCCCTAATTAAATTGTTAGTTGAAAAATCCCTTAGGGAAGTTTCTCCCTTGGAATGGTAAGAATTTGTTCACCTTAAAATCTCGCAACTCCAGGTTGAGCCTGTTGAGAAAGCCAGTAATGATAATGCAACACCCTCCAATCTAGCTATTGAAACAACCACCAAAGAAGGGGAACCCAGAAAACTTGAGGAAAATAGACCTTCGCCTGCTCCTGAGATAAATGTCCCTACCTCTTCTTAGAAGAGAGGAAAACAAAAATTTTGTGAAGGAACTTCAGTTCTTGCAAATGAACCACAAAACCCCACAGCTTCAAAAGGAAAGAAAAGGAAATTGGCTCTTGCAACAACTACTCTTGCAGCAGAGAGACCGAAGAAAGCTAGTAAAAAGAAGGTGTTGGAGGTTGCAGAGACTCCTGTATGGAGAAGTCCTCGGATGAGAGGGAAAATTCCTCAAGTATCCCCAGACAGTCAGTTTGTTCCTTCATAAAAATATGTTGTAGAACCCCATGTAGAGTATATTCCAGACAATTCCCCAATTCAACCTGAAATCCTAGATCTTTCCCAAAATCTAGATGAGAAATGTGATGATGAGCCTACCAAAAGTTAGAAAGACCCCAGAGAGATTCATCAGAATTTTCAAGAAGGAAATGAGGAAGAACTTCAAATGCCTCAACAGTCAGCCCACTCACACTCTCAGAATGCCCTAGTGCCTTATTGGAGAACTTGGTTCACCAGCTATTCAGAGCAGGCATATAGAGAATAGAGGAGACAAAATAATTAGTTAGAAGAGTGTGGCCCACCTAATTTGAAATCTCTTCTCTTCGGTCTACATAATCAGTTTGTTTTTTATACAACTCTATGGAAGGAAGAACGAAATAAAATGAAAATAGTGATCAATGACCAAAAGGAGGAAATATAAGACCCAAAGGAGCAATTGAAGAGGCAGAAACAGAAAATGGATCATGCCTTGAAATTGGTGGATCAAATTATAACTTGCAGGCCTCCTCCCATGGTATATGCTATTTGTTTAAAAGAACAATTTCTCTTATTTCAATCGATGATGAATTTGAAGGATATAGATTCTGAGTTCAAAACAACTCAGGAATTTTATGGTTTGTACCAAACCCTACCTACCTAGCAAAAGAACCTACTTTGTGAATTATATCTACACAACTTCATTATTCCAGAGGAGACTAAGTGGAATCCCTTGCTCTATATTGGAGATATACATCTAAGGGCCTTAATGTCATGGATGCATAATGAAGCCAATTATGAAAGACAATTAGATAATTACAGGGACCAGGAGAAATCAGAACCACTTCTCTTTAGGGTTGAAAGCAGTCAGCCCGATGTGCTACTAAGGGACTGGTTCAGTCTCACCTATGGGAGCATAAAAGCAGAAACCAAGAAGAAAACTTTCACTGCAAGGGAAGAGGTTTATACAGAGTATCAAGGGATTTCCTACTTTACCTTTCAAATAGCCCCAATTGGTTCCAAAAATAGATGGAATAGGTTGCTAGAAGTATTCAAGAAAGCAGATGCACACAGTCCTATTAATCTTGAAGCAGTGATTCATCGGGAACCAAAATATGTATACAGTTAGGCAGACAAATCATGCGTGAGATCTGGTGTCCCCTGACAATTCAATCGCCAATGCTTCTATGACCCCTATATGACATCAATTCTATGAAGTTAGACAACCTGTAGAAATATTACAGGATGAACTTATAGGAGAAAACCAGAGGGTTCTACTACACCTTCAAGAGTAGGAGGAGAGGGAAGACAGAGGTTGGAGAATTCAGGAGAATTGCAAAGAAGTGTAATGCTTGAGGACAAGCATTATACTTGTAGGGGGGCAGATGATGGGACAATAATTTGTCTCTGTTTTATGTTGATTTTTATACTTTGTTTTTAGACATTACCAAGACATTTGTGAACCTTTAAGTATTTGAACTTGTGATCATGCTATAAGTACAATTAGAACCACCAAATCCTATGGGTAGTTAGTACTGACATATTTTTCTAAACATTATATATCTATCACAGTATTTCATATAACTATTTGAATGTTTGTTCTAATATTTGAATTGAGTTGAATAGTTGACTTGAATATATATCTGCATGTGCTACTAACCTGCTAGAAAAGAGGAGCAGCTTGAGAGTGGATCGACATCATTGAAGAGGAAACGACAAAGTCTCAGTTGTGATGGGGAGAACTGTTATGACACTGTGAGACATGCCTGCTACATTGGAGGAACCATCATCTCAGGGAATATAGGAACATAACTCTATTGTATTTACTCAGTGGTCAATACTTTGTTGAATTGGCTATCCGTACTTTATGACATTCTATCGTGGGCTGTTAGATTCTCCTTTCTCTATGGTGTTAATTAGTCAGACTTTATCTGTATGCTTTGAATAAACGTCAATCCTCTATATAAAGGGATATGATCATTAGTTTGTAGTTAGTTGGATAATATAATATTGTTGCATTTGCACAACAAAGTTACTCTTTATGGTTTTGTGCATTGTTTTCATTATGATGTAATCAGTTTTTGGAAATATAATGAAGGAGTGTTTTTGAGTTATATTGTGTGTTAGTAGTTAGCAGAAGCCAACCAAGGGGGCCCACTTGGGAGGTGGATTAGTGATGGGGAGATCCAAACTACAAGAGAAATCTTGCTCTTCTCAAGGATCTTTCTTAGCCTTCTTAGGGTTCTTCTATCTGTTCTAACAAGAGGAATCTCTCTACAATTCCTCTTCTTCCCAAGATCTCACCTATCACTTCAAAACCACTCTTCCACTCACCAGGCTTGTTATGCATACATGGCTCTCCTAAGTCAATAAAACCTCTAAATTATTCATAGGCATGGAAATAGGTGTTAGGGATTCTCTTCTACTCATTTCCATGACTCCTAGTGTTCTTTCATCCTACCTTTCATTGGTTTCTTCATCGAGTTCTTAAACTCCTATATTTTAGGCCTTGTAGCCTTTTTACTCAAATTAGGCCTCCTAATTTGACAAAACTTGGATTTGATCTCAACTTCCCTTAAAAGGCCATCAAATAAGCTTTGGATTTTTTCATAGGTCAACCTAGGCTTTAATATTTTCTAGGTTTTATCCCCCCCAAGTGTCTGTACACTGTACTTTCAAGAAACCCCTATTTTTAAGGGCTTTTAGGGTCTCTAGACCAGTCCGCAACAAAAAGGCTCAAAATGTATTCAGATGAACTTGTCCAATATTCACCTCTTGAACAAATGACCTTGTCAAATTCCTCTACACTTCCCAACTCATGATTGGCACAAAAAAATCCATCCATTCACTCTTTAACCCTCTGCAACTCTGTAAGCTCCTAGCTGGATGTTGCTCTAGACCCACCTAGGGCTTGCTTGTAAAAATAGCTACCCTACTAAAATCAAGCCTACAATACATATTTAAAAATTATGTATAGTTCTCTTCTTGATTCCAAGTGTTCATAGTGGTTCAACTGGTGGAAATCAAGAAAGATCCATTTCTATGCAAACTACTCTGTACAAGACAGTGAGACTGAGAAATTAAAAGAATTTACAAAACTACTATTAAAATGTAAAAACTTTACAAACCAAAGACACACATTTTTTCTACATACAAATCACTAAACTTTCATACCATTAAAGTTCACTATTCAATCCATTTTAATGTGGATGAAGGTTAAAAAATGTGACTGTGTTACAAAAACCAGACAATTGCTTTCTTTCTCCAAAACAGTCCGTACAATCTGATGACCCAACCCTTAAATTAGGGTTTAATTAGGATTATATATACCTAACACATGTTTTTAGACCCTAAGTTTGGGCTTTAATCTCATTTGTGTCCATTTGCAACTTTTTAGGAAAGTTGTCATGACAACTTTTCAAAGTTGCAAAGCTGTCGTGAGCAACTTTTGCAATTTTTGCACTCTTGACTTATCATTACTCCTAACTTGCATAGTTTGATTAGAAATCAACATATTTGGTCAAAAATAATGTCTAGACCTCATCTAACATCTTACCACTCAGTTTGGAGTCTGATCCACATTTTTACCAACTTTGAATCTCTTAACACTTAATGTAAAAATATACTAGTTAGGACCTTTTTGGACTAAAACAAAGATTAAGAACTAAACCAATCCTATTTACATGACTCTCACACATCTTGGGAATTTATCATAGTCCTTATTCACTGGTGGTTGGCTATAACCACCCACAAGCCAAAATTTGAATAGGATCTTTACTAGGACCCTAAGGTGATCCTGCACCACTTTCCCCCTGCAACAAGAAAGTTAAGTTACCTGGGGTGTGATGAACTCTAAATTGATGCCATGCTTCTTGAAATAACTCTCTTCTATTGAAGTAGCCTCTAATTCAGGTTGATGCTTCCATTTAACTAGGTGTTCCATGTAGATCTTGTGTCCAGTCTTCTTCTGCACTCTAGAATCAAGAACCCTTTCAGCTTGAGCCTAGTCTGGACAGGTACTCTGAGTTCTTCCACATCCTTTTCCATTTCTATATTTTACTCCTGATCCTGTACATCTGGACCCTTTTACTTGGTTAAATCCTTCACATTGAAGATAGGAGAGATTGATAGCTCTTTGGGTATATCTAATTTGTAAGCATTAAGACCATACTTAGTCAATACCTTGCATGGGCCAACTCTCCTCATCTGAAGCTTACTTGGAATGCCCTTCTTTAGTCTAGATTTGTTGAGATACACCATAACCAAATCTCCTACTTCAAATTGTAAATCTCTTCTTCCTTCATCTACCTTAGCCTTAAGCTTTTGGTTTGCTTCCATTAGAGTCATCTTCACTTTCTTATGGACCTCTCTCATGGATTGGGAAAAATCATCTGCATGTCCACTAATCCCTTCATGATCCTTTAACTCTCTGAGCTCACAAATTCCCCTTGGGTGTAGTCCATATACAATTTCAAATGGACTTTTACATGTGGACATGTTTGTACTATCATTATAGGCAAATTCAGCCTGAGGGATTACTTAATCCCATCCTTGCCCATATTCTTTAGTTAAAAACCTTAGAAAATTGCCAAGTACCCTATTGGTTATTTTTTTTGACCATCCGTTTGAGGATGATATGTAGAGCTATGTGCTAAATTGGTTCCCAACCTCTTCCAGAGTGTTTTCCAAAAGTGCCCCATAAATTTCACATCCCTATATGAGACAATGTTGATTGGTAAGCCATGGATCCTTACTACTTCTCTAAAGAGGAGTTGAGCAATGTAACTAGCATCATAAGTTGTTTTACAAGGTATAAAGTGGCTCATCTTGCTAAATCAGTCCACCACAACATACACGCTATCCAAACCAATCTTTGTTCTAGGTAATCCCACTATAAAGTCCATACTTATGCACTCCCAAAGCCTATTAGGTGTGTGTAATGGTTGATAGAGTCTTGAATTTGAAGAGGTATCCTTGGATTTTTGACATATCACACACTTTTCTAAATATCTCCTTACATCCTTCTGCATTTTAGGCCAAAGGTAGAATCTTTCCACTAGATCTAAGTTTTTGTTCAACCCAAAGTGACCACTTAGGCTACCATTATGTTTCTCTTGAATGAGGTTTTCCCTCATGGATCCTCTTGGAAAACATAATTGTTTACCTTTAAATAAAAAACCATTCTACAGGGTGTATTCATTATATTTACTATGAAAATGATTATCAAAATCAATGCATACCTTGTAAACTTCTAAGAAATCTGCATCCCCTTCATACAAGTATTTGAATCCATACACTCCTATGCTCTGCAATTGGATTTCTCTAACAATGAGCAATCTCCTACTAAGTGCATCAACAACTTTATTATTCAACCCTTTCTTGTGTTTGATAGTGAGTGTATATGATTGCAAGAATTCCATCCATTTAATGTGCCTAAGGCTAAGTTTTTCTTGTGTGTTGATATAGCTTACAGCTTGGTTGTTTGTGTATGCAACAAATTCCTTTGGCAATAGATAGTGCCTCTACTTCTTGAGAGCTTGGATCAATGCATAAAGCTCTAGATCATAAGATTAATACCTTGACTTAGCTTCATTCAACCTCTCACTATAGAAGGCTACTGGCCTCCCTTCTTGACTTAACACTGCCCCCACAACTATATTTCTTGCATCACACTCTACAACAAACAATCTATCAAAACTCTGTAGCACAAGGATGGGTTGTGATCTCTTTCTTCAACCTCTCAAATCCTTCATTTGCTTCCTTTGTCCACATGAATCTGGTCTTAAATACACCTTTGATGGTATCTAGGACATGTACACAAATCTCACTAAACCTTCTCACAAACTTCCTATAAAACTGAGCCAAACCATGGAAGCTCCTCACTTTTGTCTACTTTTCTTTTGTCCATTTTCAGATCACCTTGGGAGACTACAAAACCTAGGTATACAAGTTCTTGTTTCATTAACTCACTCTTTTCAAGGTTAATGGTCAGCTTCTCTTCTTGGAGTTTCTTCAACATAATCTCTAGGTGTTTCATATGCCCTTCTTTTGTCTTACTAAAGATGAGGATATCATCTAAGTACACTACTACAAACACACCTATATAAACTTTTAGGACTTCATTCATTAGTCTCATAAATGTACTATGTGCATTTGTAATCCCAAATGGCATTACTAACCACTCATAGAGCCCCTCTATGGTTTTAAAGGAATACTTCCACTCATCACCCTCTTTCATCCTAATTTGATAATAACCACTCTCAAGGTCAATTTTTGAAAAGTACTTAGCACCCCCAAGATAGTCCATCAAGTCTTCTATCCTAGGAATAGGAAATCTATACCTAATTGTTATCCTATTTATTGCTCTAGAATCAATACACACCCTCCACTTACCTCCCTTTTTGGGTGCCAAAACCACTGGAACAACACATGGAATGATGCTCTTTCTGGTTATTCCTTGGTCCAACAACTCTTGGACTTGCCTTGCAATCTCCTTGTTTTGTTCTGGTGTCATCTTGTAAGCAGCTTTGTTAGGCAATGATGCCCATGGCACAATATAAATTTGATGGCTAATAGATCTTTGTGGAGGTAGGGTGGCTTGTGTCCAATCACAAATGATGTCTTGGAATTTATCTAACAACTGTTTGACCTCTGCAAGCATAGGTTCTTGTTTTTGTGTCTCTTCTTCCTTGGGTTTCACAATGACAGCATAACCAATCCTTTCTTCTTTCTTCATGTAATGTAAGAATTATTTTCCACTCATGAGGAGTGTTTTAGAGTCTATAGTCTTCATTTTTTCCTCTTCTATTAAGGAATTTATCTTATAGGCGACTCCATTCTTCTTGAATGAGTACTTGTTCTCCTTGCCATGGTGGACTGCTTCTCTGTCATACTTCCATGGTCTTCCTAGAAACTGATGAAAAGCATCAATAGGTAAGACATCACAAATTATCTTGTCTTGGTACTCTCCTATGGTGAATTCAACCCACACTTGCTCATTAACCAATATGTTTTTCCCTTTTTTTAACTAAGTCACCTTGTAGGGATATGCATGGTGTATTTTGCTAAGCTTCAAATTTTGCACTGCCTCCTCTCAAATTACATTGTCTGTGGATCTGGAGTCTATGATGACTCTACACACCTTGCCAAGGATCTTGTATTTGACCCTAAAGAGGGCTCTCCTCTATTTGTGCTCTTATTTATCAGGCTCTTTAATCAAAACTATCCTAAGCATGAGGCTCTCACCTTTCTCCAAATCAAGAGTTATCTCTGAATGCTTCACATGACTGTCCTCTTCTTGGACATAAGCTATTTTCTTCTCACCATGTGAGGTTGATACTTTGTCTGGAAATCTATAGGTAGGGTGCCCCATTTTTCCACCATTCCTACCTCTTCCTCCACTGTTGAAACTCCTACCTCTGTTATAGTCACCTCTATTGCTTGGCTCACTTACTTGTTCAATCAACTTGGAGTCCCCTTGACTTCTGCATTCATTACTTCTGCCACTAGAACCTCCTTTGTTTTCTCTTCTAAAGTCTCTACCTCTCCCTCTTCCCTTAGAGCTAGATTCTTGCTTCTTCTTGTTTCTTTCCTCCACCTTAAGGGCCATTTGCACACAACCATGGACAATAGTGAGGGTAAAGATACTTGGTTCTTCTTGAATGATCCATATAAGTCCATTTAGATATCTTTCCACTCTGATAATTTCCTCTTCATGTACCTTGGATCTAAGACACAACTTCTGGAACTCCTCTGTATAAAAGGCAACATCCATCTCCTTCTGCCTAAGATTTTGTCTCTTTTTGTGTAGTTGAATTTCATAATCATCTAGTAGATAGCTTTCTTTGACCTTAGTCACCATAGCCTTCCAATTCACTATAGGCTTATTCCCTTCTCTCTCTCTCTTTATTCTTGTAGAAACTTCCACCAAGTTAGGGCTTGTCCCCTCAACCTAGATTTGGTTATCTTCACTTTTTAGGCCTTTGTAATACTATCACATTCGAAGTGATTCTTCATACCTTCAATCCATTCCATAACTAATTTTGCATCCATTCTTCTAGTGAACAAAGGGATACCTTCAAGGGCCTTTCCACTCAATGCTTTGAGGGATTTGAGGAAAGGTTCCTCTGGTAATGGAGGGTCTGGTTTTGGTTATACATATCCTTCTTTTTGTGTCTTTCCTTTACCCTTATCATCCTCTAACTGTTCTTTCACTTTGTCAGCAGTCTCTGCAACTTCTTCTAGTCTTTGCTTCATTTTCTCCATAGCTTTCTCTAAAAGTTTATTCTTCTCCTGGTGCTTTGTCAAGTCCCTTTTCAACTCTGCATTTGTCACCATGGTTCTCTCTCCTATTGACTCACTCACCTCTGACATGCACTGCACTATTCCCAAGTCTTTCTTTGGCTCTAATACCACTTTGATGGGGAGAACCAACTTACAAGAGAAATATTTCTCTTCTCAAGGATCTTTCTTAGCCTTATTAGGGTTCTTCTCTCTACCCTAAAAAGATGGCTCTCTCTGCAATTCCTCTTCTTCCCAAGATCTCACCTATCACTTCAAAACCACTCTTCCACTCACCAGGCTTGTTATGCATACATGGCTCTCCTAATTCAATCAAACCTCTAACTCCTTCATAGGAATGGAATTAGGTGTTATTTATTCTCCTATACTCATTTCCATGACTCTTGGTGGTCTTTCATCCTACCTTCCATTGGTTTCTTCATCGAGTTCTAAAACTCCTATATTTTAGGACTTGTAGCCTTTTTTCTCCAATTAGGCCTCCTAATTTGAAAAAAACTTGATTTTCTCTCAACTTCCCTTAACAAGCCACCAAATAAGATTTGGATTCGTTCATAGGTCAACCTAGGCTTTGATATTTTCTAGGTTTTAGCCCCCCCAAGTGTCTGTACACTGTACTTTCAAGAAACCCCTATTTTAAGGGCTTTTAGGGTCTTTGGACCAGTCTGCAACAAAAAGGCTCAAAATTTATTCAAATGAACTCATATACTCTTCTCCTCTCGACCAAATGACCTTGTCACATGCCTCTACACTTCCCAACTCATTATTGACACAAACCAATCCATCAATTCACTCTTTAACCCTCAACAACTCTGCAAGATCCCAACTGGATGGCTCTGGACTGGCCTAGGGATTGCTTGTAAAAATAGCTCCCCAACTCAAATCAAGCCTACAATACATATTTAAAAGTTATTTATAGTTCTCTTCTTGATTCCAAGTGGCCATAGTGGTTCAACCGGTGGAAATCAAGAAAGAGCCATTTCTATGCAAACCACTCTGTACAAGACAATGAGACTGAGAAATTAAAAGAATTTACAAAAATACTATTAAAATGTAAAAAAATTCAAAACTAAAGCCACAGAAATTTTCTACGTACAAAGCACTAAAATTTAATTCCATTAAAGTTCACCATTCAATCCATTTTACTGTGGATGAAGGTTAAAAAATGTGATTGTGTTACAAAAACCAGACAATTGCTTTCTTTCTCCAAAATAGTTTGTACATTCTGATGACTCAACCATTCAATTAGGGTTTAATTAGGCTTATATATACCTACCACACATGTTCAGACCCTAAGTTTGGGCTTTAAGCTCATTTTTTTCCATTTTCAACTTTTTAGGAAAGTTGTCATGAGCAACTTTTGAAATTTTAGCACTCTTGACTTCTCATTACTCCTAACTTGCATATTTTGATTAGAAATCAACATATTTGGTCCAAAATCATGTCTATACCTCATCTAACATCTTACCACTCATTTTGGATTTGGGTCCACATTTTGACCAACTTTGACTCTCTTAACACTTAATGTAAAAATAGACTAGTTAGGACCTTTTTGGACTAAAACAAAGACTAAGAAGTAAACCACTCCTATTTACATGAATCCCACACATATTGGGACTTTATCACAGTCCTTATTCAATGGTTGTTGGCTAGAACCACCTACAAGCCAAAATTTTAATAGGATCTTTACTAGGACCCTAAGGTGCTCCTACACCAATTAGATTAGACTAGGTTAGAGTTTCTTCCAGCATTTAAAACATTTTAAGTAGAGTTTATTGTTTCCTCCTGAAGCATTATAACTCATGTATATTCTTGCAGCACTTACAAGGATAATTATAGTGAATTCTTTGGGTTGATAGAATAGGTTTAAGTTTAGCTTACAGTTTTTAGTATTAATTTCATTAAGTAGTTGTGTGTATTTACTTTCCTGTAGCAATAGTGGAGGTCTCTTTCATGTATTTTTCCTTCCTATAAAAGAAGTGATGTGACCCTTTGAGAGACTTAGTGCACAAATCATGTTGTCCCACTTCAAGTACATGTCCCTGGGTTGATAATTCAAATGCACTTCATGATAGGAAAATTAATCCTTAGTTTGAATACACTATTCCTAGGAGAAGCTTTGGCATGATTATTATTACCTATTGTGGGGATGTTCAGGTGGTGTTGTAAATGTCTTAACAATGTTTATATATCTAGATATATGTTGTATTTTCCTTCTAACTATATGTGGGTCATAATGTCATTTTTGGATATGGAAAAGAACTTGTGATGATTGTATGTATATATTTTAATGACTGAAGCTCTCGACATATTATCTATGGACTTATATTCATCAATATAGTCATATGGTTCTCTAATTACATGAATTATGGCTATATAGTGCATCTATTAAGTTTAGGCTGCAGGCTTCAGAGTGGTTTTTATTTTGTGCCCATTCATGAATATATCTTATTTTCTGAGAAATAGAGCTTTGCATTTTGGAGTTTTGCAAACAATGATAAATAGACATACTAAATTGCCTTATATATATATA